>CM076578.1:959728662-959950299 GCA_034641835.2 Pinus albicaulis | reverse complement strand
GGCTCAACGGCTACAATCAAATCCAGATAGCCCCTGAAGACCAAGATAAAAAAACCTTTACTTGCCCATGGGGTACATTTTCCTACAAGGTGTTTGGTCCAATCTGCTAGTGTAGATTAGGCTTCAATTTCTTGTTAATCCGAGTAGGTACACTTAGAGGTACTTATCTAAAATATATAGATCTAGAAAGATTTGGTTTCCTAAATGAGAGTTTAGTGTGTTGGATTCAATACTTTCTTACAAAAGATTGTTCTTTGTCTCCTTTCACACTTGAACACCTTCTAAAACAAAACAAATCTAATATTCTAAGAACATAGTTTTTATGGTTTGTCTGAGAGTCTAGTTCTCTTACAAGAACTTAATTCATAGAACCTCTTCCAAATTCTTAGATTAACACACTGAAATCAATTATCTCTTCTAAGTCTCAAACCAAAAAACTCATCAATCACACTCATTCAAGACAGAAAGCAAGGTAATAATCTTGAATTCAACCAATAGTTAAATCCTCTTACAAGGTTCATTCATTAAAATACTAGTTGAATTTTGCAATTATAACCATAACCATTAAGCAGAAATGATAAATGAAATAGAAAACACAACTTTGAATTATAATTCATGAATTTGCAGCATAAAAATTAAGTAGAAATGTAGTATCAGATCTCAGTATGCAAATGTAATTGGAATACAAAAATAAAGTGTACCAGTGTTGTAGTGGGGGGCCCTCCACACTTTGCAAGCACACTTGAGATAACTCAGATGTAGGAAATGATGGACTATAACACCATGAAGAACTGGATCTCTGTATTAAGTCTGAAAACTAATTACATAAACCAGGATTTGAAGCTTGTCACATATTGTCTCATGTCTTGTGTCTCTAGCCTTCAACATTTCTCTTCTAACTATTTATTATTGAATTAAATAACAAAAAGAGGCTATTCCTATTCCTCAAAATCCTTACTAATATCCCAAAGGAGTCGAATTGGTTCAGATTCCTTTTTACAAGAAAAATATCAAGTCTATTCATTAATTTCTCATGATTTTCTACTGAAATGGATGAGGTTGACCAACGTTGACCAGCCACCTATGGACTTCAAATCTGGAGGTGGATAGATTTTTCACCATCCTTGTACATTCAGGTATAAGCCCTCAGTCTTCGATTTTTCCATCCTGTCATGCAACATGTCAGAACGTAAAACCATTACAAGAAGTTACAAGAACCTGTAATTTTCTGAAAAATCCTAGTTTTAATACAAAAATTCCTAAAATTAATTCGAATGTAAAAATAACAATAATAGCATCACATTGATCAATTTCAAAGGAATATGAGGGATTTAGGAAGGTTAAATGAGGAAATATAATGGATAAAATCAAGTTTTAGGTGAAAGAATAGGTCATGAAATGGTACCAACACAGGGTATTACCATTGGATTATGCAATGCCCCAACTACATTCCAAAGAGCCATACTCATCATTTTTCTGATTTAATAAATGAAGGACTTGAAATTTACATGGATGACTTTACCCCATATGGAGATGATTTTGATCAGGCACTAGAAACACTAGAAAAAGTATTATAACGATGTATTGCTACCAGATTGTGTTTGAGCAATGAAAAATGTCACATGATGATGAATGAAGGAGTAATCCTATGACACTACATCTCTGTAGCTGGGATATAGGTAGATCCAACAAATATAGAAGTAATTATTTTATTAGCCACACCTTGTATGCAGACAGAGGTAGGCAGTTTCCTTGGATATGCAGGGTACTATCGCAGGTTTATAAAGAATTTCTCACAAATCTCTATGGCCTTGTATTCATTAATTGGAAATGTTGAATTCCATTGGTCTGATAAATGTGACATTGCTTTTACAGATTTAAAGAAACTGGTCTCGACAACACCGATCTTACGCGGTCCTAACTGGAAACTTCCCTTTCACATTTCTTCGGATGCATCCAACACAGTGATAGAAGTTCTCAGTCGAGAAGAAGATAAAAATCCCTATGCTATTTATTATATCAGCAAGAATCTCACTCCCGCTGAGTTAAACTATAGAGTGACTAAAAAAGAGTTCTTGGTTGTCATTTATGTTATCAATAAATTTAGACATTATATAATTGGCTATCAAGTACTCCTATATACTGATCACTCTGCCATTATATATCTAGCCAATAAGCCAATTACAAATGGGAGAGTAACTCGTTGGTTATTTCTTTTATAGGATTTTTACATAGTGATCAAAGATCGTCCATGGAAGGAAAACGTGGTTGCAGATTCCTGTCCAGAGTTCCCAAATCAGATGATAGACTAGCAGTGGACAATCAGTTTCTGAATGAACATATGTGTTAGAGTCGGTCCTTACAGCCCTCCGTCAGTGATCATTTCGTCTTTTGCATATTCATTTCTTAGGTGTCTCGCTTGTTCCACTTCGTTGCATTTCGCTAGGAGCATGCCATTGACTGACGAAGGGGTCTGTTGTCTTATGTTTCCTCATGTTTACACCTGCAGTGCTATTTTAAGCTACTTTTTCTCCCTCTTTCTTGACATATGCATTCTTTTTTCCCTTACCTTTTGAGGTCTTCTCTTTGTTTTTCTCCTTAAAAGGTTTCTTCCTACCCTAATCAGTAATGTTTTTCCATCTAGCTTCTAGATGTGTGCTCTGAACACAAACTTCATCTAATCTTGTAGGGTTAAACATGAGAATAGTATGTTTTAGGTAGCTATGTAAGGCTCCTATGTACTTGAGAAAAGTATCTTGGCTCTGCAAATCTACCCCTAATAATAGAGCTCTTCTCCTAAATTCTTGGGTGTATCTTGTACATTTTGTACTTTCAATTGTCTAAGTTTTTTCCATGTCATTATGGCTTTCTACATATGAGCTAATGGATAAAACTGTTGTTTTATTGTAGTAATGAAATCAGTCCCTGATAGGATAATCTTACCATGCTTCTTGATCTCCTCCTTTGTCTTGGCTTCCCACCAAAAATGTCCTGCAACTTCCATTCTCAATGAAGCTAGTTGGATTTTGGTATCATCATCATGAAGGTTATGAATTCTCAGATAGACCTCCAATTGCATAATCCAATTATCAATCTTTTCTAGCATTGACTTCACCATTAAATATTGGCAATTCAAACTTAACATCAAGTTTTAAAAAATTACTTTTATGAGTGTTCTTTGACTTGTGTGGCTAATGTACTGAAGATGAAGTAGAGGATGATGAGGATGAATATGAGTGTGATGATGGTGACTTTCCACTGTCTCCATTTCCTCCATTTCCCTTCTTTGATTTATCTTCATCATGATGACCTCCTAATGATCCCTAACCTTCCTTATGAAGTTTGTATCCTTCTCATATTCTCTCGTTCCTTTCTTAATAAAGGAATCTCACCATCTCAGTCATGTCAAGGAATGTTTTCCTCAACACCCTTTCTTCTTCTTTGGGATCCACTTCTTCATGGATTTCTTCTTCCCCTAGAGGTATGCTTAATGATGCTTCTGCTTATTTTACAGGTGAACTAGGTGTTGGAGAATGTGGCAATCTTGCCCTCCTTTACTGTGGCTCCCTTTCAGAACCTCTTCCTTCCACCAATTTTCCTTCTCCTCTCTTAAGCTTGAGCCTGGTAAGCATGTAAACCCTTGGAAACAGTTAAACAAATATTTGCACACTAAAACACTAGAGAATAAGCTCTAGCTTTGATACCAACCTGATCTGAATGGACTATATTAGTTTTTTTTTCCAAGTTTCCTTTCAGTAATAAAAACATGTACAATTTGTCTCCATTTTTTTTCTTAAGGAATGCGTATTCTAACCATGAAACATAGATGAAATTTTTTGAGTTTTAAGCATGAAAATAATCCTAAATAACAATGAATAACGGTGTATAACAATGAAATAACATCACACATAAGTTTTACACAATAGGCATGATGATGCAGTTCACCGCTCTTGGGCTATATCTGCTGGTCCATCACCCAATGGCATGTCCCTCTTTTTAATTATTCTCAAAATTACAAGTACATGTGTTTGCAAGCCTCTAATGGTTTTTTCTCTACACCAGTGGCTCCAAAATGGTCAAATTAGTTTAGGTAGACTATTGTTTCACCCAAATTGGTTGAAAATTGACCTCCCAAAGCTTTTTTCCAATAGAAGCTACAATTTCTCCACTAAAAGTGGAGAACTGCACTTAACTAAAGTTAAAATAGTAGACATCTGCCTTTTTTGGTGGTGCTCTATTAACTTCGCCAAACAAATAACCGCAGAATTCAAATTTGTGGTTAGGGGTGGGTTGATCACAAGTCAACCTCCCTTACCTTGCAGTCTAACATTTAAAACTCCTCAAAATTGGAGTGGAACCATAAACAACATTGTTTTGAAACTACCGCATAAAAAACAATTTTAACTGCACATGTGACATCGCTTACTGCCAAAAATTGTGGTTTGGAACCGTCAGTTTAAATGTTGCGTTTAAATGTTTCGCATGTGACAAAGTTTTTGAACGCCATTGGAGTGCCACAGTTAAGGAACTGTTGGGCCATAATATATGTTGCGATTTAAGAAACTTTAACATGTCACAATTTTCAATGGGGCTACCAATGGGTTGGGATCGACGGCAGTCCCCTCCCCCCCATATGAAACATTATTAACGTTTAAATATAACTGGCACACTATAGGGATAAGGATCACTGTATATAAGAGTTGGTTGAGGTCTGTGCTAGCATGCTCGAGGTCACGGGGTTGAACCCCCCAAAATCCACCAAAATTTTGCACAATGATCCAAGGCACATGTGGCAGCATCTGGGCTAGCCACGTGTCACCCATGCAAGGAACCTCACTAAAATTCATACAATCCATCAATGGCCCATAAAAAAACACGTGGAGAAATCTAATTGGATTTGAGAAAAAAAAATATTCTTAGAATATGCCACCTTTATTGAATATACATGCATGTTGATTTGGCATCCCAGTCACTCCTGTCACAAAATTTTAATTGTTTTAGGAAAATGATCAGAGCGCGATATCTTCCTCATATGACATCAATTTTTCAAACCATTCACAGCGCCAAAATCACAACGACAAGATATACCCGGTCGCTCAGGCTCAGAGTTTCAAGCACTTTAAATTTTGAGAAAAATACATGATCTCCTGATCAAATTAGCACTCCTCAAACTCTCAATATAGAGGTACATATCAAGAAGAAAAGGGTAATAGTGTTAATTAATTTAGGTAGTACTCATAATTTCATTCATTGTAAAATAACCAAGGAATTGAATTGATTCCTATATCCAACACCATAGTGTCAAGTGTGTCAGAGAATCAAAAAGGCATAAAGATCCTCTTGTTATTTATTACTTGCTTGTGATCTTCTTTAGTTGTTTGTAAGTTATTCTTATCCTTCTTCTTATCAGTTCATCAATAAAATATCAAAGAAAATACCCATACATCAAGGACACCAGATGTAGGATAGGAGCCAAGGAAAAACCCTCTTCAAGGGGAAAACATAGTCAAGATAATTCTTCCTTTCAATAGTGATTCTTGAGACTCTATACCTTGACATGGACTTCCTGGACACCAAGTCAACATTCAGTGTGTTCCTTCTTGAATCTGGCAGCAGTAGTAGTAGTCAGAGCACTCGAACTTCAACCTTCCTTCTTGAGAATTTGATTTTGAGATAGAAAAATCGATCTGGCTTCAAAGACTTCAATTTAGGCCCAAATAAATATGACTTAAACATAATTAACTTTAACTTCTCCTTTACTTAGCAACGAATATAATCAAATTGAACTTCTCCTTTACTTAGCAACAATAACTTGGAAGCAATTGGTGTAGCTAAAAAACCTTTGAGAACTTTGATATCCCAAAATATAGCTTGAAATGCAGTGAGAGTAGTGCCAAAATTTTGATTTTCTTCAGCTCTATTAGTGTGCCGAAAATCAAACCCAGAAATTCCTTCTCCAAAATTTTGTGATTTCTCCTTGTTGCAGCTTCCAAATCGAATTTCTATGTTGCAGATTCATGTCTCCAAGTGATTTCGAGCCCACTGTATATATAGGCTTATGATGGGTTCGAATTACTGGATTTGAGGTCTAACTACTCACCTTAAACCTGACTTGGTGTGGAGGCTTCATAAGTCATATTTTACTCAATATTTTACCTAATTGCATGATTCAAAAGCCCAATATGGATCAATTTAAATTTGCAATAAAACTACATACTTAGAATAAAACCTAGAAGTCCACAAATATTAAACCCATGGTTTAATAAGTCATTTAATAATAATAATAATAATTTTATTTATTCTTTTGACAAGTACAATAATTATTAACTCAAGTACGATTTATGAAGTCCAAGCCTAGTTACATTATTCAACACTCGATCTTAACTAGGGAGGTATTCATAACTTAGTAGTACAAGGTAGAACTCAACTATATGAACCATGAATAATATTTAGACACTTAAATGTCATGGACTAGATTACTGATAACAGAATTCTATCCATTCGTCACTCAATCCTTTAGGCAACATAATGCCATGGACCAGATTCCTAACCAAGGCAATCTTCCAAGTGGTACTAATATGGACTAAATCTTTCAACCTCTATAGGTACCATTAGGCTTAATTACTAATAAGCAACCCAGTGAACTAGGTGCGTATCCACCCAATTCCACCCTCCAACCTAGACATCAACACAAATTCCCAACCATATGTCTTTCTAGGAAATGCTTCACTCACAAAGCCTCAAAATAATATTTTCAGGAAATGATTCACTCATAAAGCCTCAGGAAATGCTTCAATCTCAAAGCCTCCACACACCTTGATCCAATAGATCAAGGATAAACTATCTCTCCCAAACATATTTATTAGTAACTAGCATGTTATCATGTCCTTCAAGAGATTTAAATGGTCAAACAAAAACACCAATCATCGATAATTTTAAATGCATAATCAAAACAAACTATGGGTTTTCATGTTTCCCTTTCACTAATTATGGTAGGACTATTAATAGAATATTTCAAGAGAATATTCCTCTTCCTAATTTATATGTGGCAACATATATTTCCAAAATATATTCCCCGACCATGACTATGATTCTTACGTGTGCTCTTCACTAATACTTATGGCTCTTAGTCCCAATCTAGTGCACTACATATGAAGTAGACAACCATAACCATTTCTTCTTTTATCTAACCTCCTTGTTAATCTAGAGAGATAAAATTCTATCCAAGCTCCATTTTAATGTAGGGAGACTTAATTTCTTCTTTAGGTGATGGATAACCTTTCATGGCCTTCATATTTTTCATCACACATATTAACTTCTCATATTCATGGTGTACCTGAAACACTTCAGATAGCAAGTACAACCAAAACTATAGAACCATAAATTAAGACATATCAGAAGAATTTTCAACTTTATAAATATCAGATACCCAAACAAGAGACATATACTCTTCAAAATTTCTACTGGAGACTTTTATCATAAACCATAGAGTACTTCACACTTTATTTCATTTTATATAGGTTTTCAATGTTTCTCTCAAAGGTATAATATACCTTGCTACAAAATTTAGTAAACACTAGAACCAATATAGATATGCAAGATATCTAACAACCTTTATAATTCATATGTTAGAATTTCCACTAGGGATTCATACAAATCCTATATTTTATATAATAATAATAATAATCCAATTTCAAGGTCACGACCAAGCCAGATACCAAATTGGTGTATGAGAACCCCTTTGTCTATGGGACAAGGGACCCACCTCCATGCAATGATTTGACTGCTAAGTATATGAAGGAATACGTACTTTACCCCCCATATATAAAAGATTCAATAAATATTAACCACAACTCAGACATTATCATGATCAAATTTTACTAGAGTTAGATGCATACCCTAGATTTTAAATCATTTATCAAAACATGAAAAGCTTCTACTAGGGTTTAGTGTAAATCCTAGAATTCAATAAACACATCATAAGTAACTTACAGTAGGATTATATGTAAACCCTATATTTTATAAATTCTCATCACACGTTATATAGATCCAAATCAACATACATAATAGAGAATTTAATCATCACTAGGATTTATTTATAGACCCTAGGTTTTTCAATCATCACCCTAGATCTTTTAAAACATTGACTAAGGTTTGTTTTCCAAACCCTAGAACTCAGGACCATTAAAATTTAGATCAAAATACATATCTAGTAGATAAACATTATAAGAACATCATATTTCAGTCAAAATTAATACATCTAGGCATATATATTGTCTTGGAATAGGCTAGGGATTCAATCAAGAGAACATATACCTAGGATTTCCTAGGACTTTCCATAACAGGGGTTTTACATGTAGACCTAGCTAAAACTTAGGGTTTTGGTTCATTGTCAAAGGAAAACCTTATTATATCAAACTTCAAGCGTTCGAGATTTCAAAAAACATTAGTTTAACTAAAGAAAGTCTAGAGCTTCCATGATCATATAAAAATCCCAAACTCGGCATTGTCAATACATTAATAAGAATAGCAATAAATATCCCGAATTAGGTTTAAGGTTTCACATATAATCAACATACCCTTAGGTTATGGTTTTCTAGAGAAACTCTTTAAATTTGTATTTATATAAGCAATCAGAGGTGTGTAAGGTCGGTAGATTTTTTAGGTGATGAATCATCCCAAAGAATAATCCTTTTAGGATTCAGTAGAGGTAGACCTAGCAATAGTTAGTAACATAGAAATGGATATTTCAAATAGAGTATCAAGATTATATATTTTCAATACATACCTTTGGTTATTTGACAATCCTTTTTATTTGGGTGGCCTCATTATTTGATCCTTGAATCCTTCTCCATGGTTCTTGAATATTGAACAGATTGATTCCTAGACAATGAATAGATGTAGAAAGTGATTAGTATTTAATATAATCAAAATATTAAATAAATACATGACGAAAAATAGAGGGAATTAGATACTTATCTTGAGGAGCTTTCTTGGGATCCCTCCCAAGCTTGAGGGAAAACCTAAAACTTACAAAACAAAGAAATACATATACAAGAATATGTTAAACCTATACTACATAAAATATACAAATGAAACATAAGATGGAAGGGGATTAATAGTGAAATTCCCTTAGTTCTTCTTCAATCATTTATTTCTTCAGGGATGATGTTTCTTTAGCCATGTTTGCATGATCTCTATCTCTTTTCCTGCTTCTAGGGTTGTCAGGAAAATTACTCCTACAGTGTCTCATCTTATGAAAATGATAACACTCGATCTCGCACATGTCAACCTTCTTATTTGGTTCCTTCTTCTTGAATCTTCCTTTATTATCAGAAAAATATGAATTTGATACTTTGTAAAAAAAAACACTTGGTAAATTTTTACGGAGGAAATATTCGCATGTTATGAGGATACGACGAGCAATACCTTCTTTAGCCAATTAATAAATCTAAAAAAAAAAGGGTTCAATGGTGGAGGAAATTCAGGACTTCCAAAAATTAAATATAAAGGTAAATTATATTACAAATGAGCATAGGATTGATGTATTCATAGAGACTTTCAATGATAACATTCAACATGAGGTTTTCCTTTCAGAGCCTGATTCATTAGAGAAGGCATTCAGGTTGGAAAGAAAACTTGAAAGAAAATTATGGCGACAAGGAAGCCTACCACTCACAACTACAAAGATGGAAGTATTGTTACTCCTAGCCTTCCAAAACCTACAAGGTTGACACCACAATAACTGGAATAAAAAAGAGAAAAAAGGGATTATGTTACAGTTGTGATAGAAAATACACTAAAGGTCATGAGTGTGCTCAGGAAAAATTATTTTACATAGATTTTGAAGAGGAGGAAGAAAAGGAAAAAGAAACTTCAAAATAAGAGGAGATACACCAGGAACCAACCTTAGAGAAAGATAAAATGAATATCACCATATCTTGTAATGCATTCAAAGGAATTAGCACTCCTCAAACTCTCAATATAGAAGAACATACCAAGAAGAAAATAGTATTAGTGTTGATTAATTTGGGTAGTACCCAAAATTTTATTCATTGTAAAATAGCCAAGGAATTGAATTGCTTCCTATATCCAACACCATCGTGTTAAGTGTGTTATAGAATAAAAAAGGCAGAAAGATCCTCTATTTCTTTATTATTTTCTTGTGATATTCTTTAATTATTGTTAAGTTATTCTTATCTTTCTTCTTATCCGTTCATCAAGAAAATATCAAAGAAAATACACATACATCAAGGACACCATATGTAGGACAACATCCAAGGCAAAACCCTCTTTAAGGGGAAAGCCCAGTCAAGATAATTCTTCCTTTGAATAGTGATTCTTGAGACCTTAGACCTTGACCTAGACTTCTTGGACACCAAGTTAGTCTTCTATGTGATCCTTCTTGAATCTGGCATCAATAGTTGAAGTCAGAGCACTGTAACTTCAACCTTGCTTCTTGATAATTTGATCTTGAAGTAGAAACATTGATCTGGCTTCAAAGACTTCAATTCAGGCCCAATACAACTTCCCAAAGTAGTAAAATCCAACAGAATAAACTTGAACTTCTCTTTTACTTAACAACAATAACTTGGCAACAACTCGTGTAGCAACTGCAAGAACAAAACTTTGATAACCTTGATATCCCAAACTATAGATCACAATGCAGTGAGGTTAGTGCCAAAATTTTGATTTTATTCAACTCTATTAGTGTGCCAAAAATCAAACCCAGAAGTCCTCCTCCAAAATTTTGCAAGTTCTCCTTGTCGCAACTTCCAAATTGAATTTTTGTGTTGCAGATTCATGTCTCCAAGTGAGTTTGATTCCACCGAATATATAGGCTTCTAACTGGTTCGAATTACTAGATATGAGGTTAATCTGATCACCTTAAGGTCAACTTGGCATGGAGGCTTCATAATTCATATTTTTCTCAATATTTTACATAATTGCATAATTCAAAAGCGCAATATGGATCAATTTAAATCTACAATAAACATATATACTAAGAATAAAACCTAGAATTACACAATACAGACTTTCACCTAGCATAAATATGACCCACACATGAAACCCATGATTTAATAAGTCATTTCATAATAATATAAATTATTTTCTTTACTCTTTTGACAAATACAATAAGTATTGACTCAAGTACAATTTATGAAGACTGGGCCTAGTTACATTATTCAACGCTCCCTCTTAACTAGGGAGGTATTCATAACTCAGTAGTACAAGGTAGAGCCTAACTATGTGAACCATGAAGAATATTTAGACACTTAAATTTCATGGACTATATTACTAAACAGGGAACTCTATCCATTGGTCAGTCAATCCTTTAGGCAAAAAAATGCCATGGACTAGATTCCTGACCAAGGCAATCTATCCAAGTGGTTCTAAGATGGACTAAATATTTCATCCTCTATAGGTAGCATTAGGCTAACTTACTAACCATCAACCTAGGGAACTAGGTGCACATCCACCCAATGCCTCCCTCCCAACTAGACATCAACACAAATTCCCAACCATATGTCTTTCTGGGAAATGCTTTGCTCACAAAGACTCAACACAATATTTTGAAGAAATGCTTCACTCATAAAGCCTCAGGAAATGCTTCACTCTCAAAGCTTCTAGACGCCAATACATCAAGGTTAAACTATCTCTCCCAATCATATTGATTAGTAACCAACATGTTATCAAGTCCTTTGAGAGATTCACCTGTGCAAAGAAAAACAACAATCATCAATAATTTTAAATGCATAAGCAAAACAAACTATGGGATTTCGATGTTTCCCTTTAACTAATTTTAGTAGGATTATTAATATAATATTTCAAGGGAATATTCCTCTTCCTACTTTACATGTGGCAACATATATTTTCATAATATATTATCCAACCATGACTATGATTCTTACTTATGGTCTTCACTAAGACTTATGGTTGTTAGTCCTAGTCTAGTGCACGATAGATCATATAGAAAACCATAACCATTTCTTCTTTTATCCAATCTCCTATTAATATAGGGAGATAAACTTCTATCCAAGATCCCTCTTAATCTAGGGAGACTTAATTTATTCCTTAGCTGCTAGAGAATATTTCATGGCTTTCATCTTTTTCATCATACTTATTAACTTCTCATATTCATGATGTGCCTGAAATACTTTAGATAGCAAGTACAACCAAAAATATAAAACCATAAAGTTAGCCATATCAAAAGAATTTTCAACTTTATAAATATTATATACCCAAACAAGAGACATATACTCTTGAGAATTTCTACTGGTAATTTTTCATAAACCCTAGACTACTTCACAATTTATTTCATTTTATCTAGTTTTTCAATGTTTCTTTCAAAGGTATAATATACCTTGCTACAAAATTTAGTAAACCCTAAAACCAATCTAGATCTGTACGATATATAACAACCTTTAGAATTCATATTATAGACTTTCCACTAGGGATTCATACAAATCCTAGATTTTATATAATAATAATAATCCAATTTTAAGGTCACGACCAAGCCAGACACCAAATTGGTGTATGAGACACCCTTGTTTGTAGGACAAGGGACCCACCTCTGCGCAAAAATTTGACTGCTAAGTCTACGAAGGCATATATACTCTACCCCCCATATATAAAAGATCCAATCAAGATTAACCACAACTCAGACATTACCATGACCAACTTTTACTAGAGTTAGATGCATACCCTAGATTTTAAATAATTTATCAAAACATGAAGAGCTTCTAGTAGGGTTTTGTGTAAATTCTACAATTCAATAAACACATCATAAGTAAATTACACTAGAATTATATGTAAACCCTAGATTTTATAAATTTTCATCACACATTATATAGATCCAAATAAACATACATATTAGAGAATTTCATCATCACTAGGATTTATTTATAGACCCTAGGTTTTTTAATCATCATCCTCGATCCTTGAAAACATTGAATAAGATTTGTTTTCCAAACCCTAGAACTCAAGACCATTAGAATTTTGATCAAAATACATATTTAGTAGATCACCATTATAAGCACATCATATTTTATTCAACATTAATATATCTAGGCATATATATTGTCCTAGAATAGGGTAGGGATTCAATCAAGAAAACATATACCTAGGATTTCCTAGGACTTACCATAACAAGGGTTTTACCTATAGACCTAACTAAAACTTAGGGCTTTGGTTCATTTTCAAAGAAAACCCTTATTATATCAAACTTCAAGGGTTCATGATTTAAAAAAAATCATTTTAGATAAAGAAGTTCTAGAGCTTCCATGATCATATCAAAATCCCAAAATCGACAATATCAATATATTAAGAAGAATAACAATAAATATCCCTAATTAGGTTTAGGGTTTCACATATAATAGAGATACCCTTAGTTTAGGGTTTTCTAGAGAACCTATTTAAGGTTATATTTATATAAGCAATCAGAGGTGTGTAAGGTGGGTAGATTTTTGAGGTGATGAATCATCCCAAAGAAGAATCCTTTTGGGATTCAGTAGAGCTAGATATAGCAATAGTTAGTAACATAGAAATGGATATTTTAAAGAGAGTATCAAGATTATATATTTTCAATACATACCTTTTATTATTTGAAAAACCTTTTTATTTGGGTGGCCTCATTATTTGATCCTTGAATCCTTCTCCGTGATTCTTGAATATTCAAAAGATTGGTTCCTAGACAAGGAATAGAGGTAGAAAAGTGATTAGTATCTCATATAATAAAACTATTAAATAAATACATGAAGAAAAATAGAGGGAATGAGATACTTATCTTGAGGAGCTTTTGTGGGCTCCCTCCCAAGCTTGATGGAAAACCTAAAACTTAAAAAACAAAGAAATACATATCCAAGAATATGTTAAAATCTCGTCCCTTATCCTTGCTATCCTCACAATGAAAGAGGAAACAATATCATGCTTTGTCATCTTAGTAGTTCTTAGTTCATTCTTCAGGCTTGCCACTTTTCCAATGTTCTTAAAGGTGAATATTTTTGACAAAGCCTCATAAATGTCCCGAGGATGATCAATATTTTCTATGAAGTGGACAAGATTGTCCTTTATGCTTTCAACAAACAAATCCAAAGCTACTAGTTCCAATTCTCTGTACTTCATTTTATCAACATCATTTTATTCTTCTGTAGACCTTTTCACTTTTCCTTTGAATATAACTAAGACCTTGTTCTTTTCAACGATGATGTCAATCCTTTTCTGTAAATTTATGTAGATGTTATATGCTTGATGCAACTTTATTTTCTCTTCAATACTAGACAACAATCACATAAATCATTAAGTAAAATGATGATAGAACATACTAGTGGATCAGCAGAAGACAAGCCAGAAAAATATATATTTGTTGGTTCGTTATGACGATTAGCAGGATGCTTCAACTAGGAAAGTCTCCTTGGTTAGCCATCCCAACATGTGTCACAACAACCCTCGAAACAGTCAAATGGTCAACTCAAAGTTAACCCCTGAAAAGTCAACACTACCCAGAAAATTCAACGCTACCCGGAAAATTCAATGCAGAACAGCAGGAAGTAAAAGTCCACGCAACTTGGTCTATGGTCAACCTTTAACCTTGGTTCTTGTGCCAAAATGTAGGGAATTCAGAAATCAAATTCTATGCCAAAATTCAGCTCCTTTTGACCATGCATTGACCAAATTCAACGCTGGTCAAACCTGTGCTGGAAACCCTAGCTGCAACAGAAATATCTTCGTCCTTCTTTCCCATGTGTGAACATAAAATTGCCTCCAAGTAGCTCAAACCAATCATAAGAGGAGAGAGAATGTGTGAGGATGAGGTGAGTGAAATGTCTTGCAACGTTGACTCTATTTATATCAATCAATGAGGGTGTGTGACACATTTGCTGGGGGTGTAAAACCTTAAGGTCGACCTGCACATATTTTGAAAGTATTAAAAATAAATTCAAAATAAATTTTCTGCTGATCGGATCAAGATGATCTTTAGATCAATATTGAACCTCCCCGAAAGAGGAACCTAATAAAAATATTGGTGTCTTCATTTGAGCATCACAACATGGAGTTTGGACATAGTTGTCCAATTTAACACTCCCTCTCAACTAGGGAGAAATCCATCCATCTGTGCAATCAAACATCGTGCATCATATCACCGTAACTTGATTTTTTGGCCTCTTTATTTCAGAACAGAAGTGGGTCAATCACAAACACATCATTCCCAGCTGACAGATTCATCCCAGAGGTCTAAAACCTCTATAAGACTCACAAAGAGTCTCACATCAACCGAAAGTTGGTTTATCTAACTCGAAGTCAGAAGGAGGTCCGAAACCTCACTAGACTTGATCCCAGATCAAGTGGTTGGACCATGCAATCCTAGATAGAGAGTACAGAAATCTCTGATGTGTCCATCAGTCTTTTCTACTAGTCTCTAGCTTTCCCACCTCATTGGCGAAATGAGAGGTACTTCCCATGAGGCCTGAACTCAATGGGTAGGATGCATACGGGGCACAGATAATGAGAGGTAAACCAACTCAAACATCATAATGGTGGGGAAAAAGCACCACAAGCTTTGGCAAGCCTAGCCCCATGAGTGCTTATACCTCCGAGAAGCTATCCCCAAAGCCCTCCAGAGCTCCCAGAGCTCATCATCCAACATGACCCACATCATAGGGTCGTTCCACGATACGAAGACTCTCACAGAAGGTTAGGAACTTGACCTTCCCCAGGAATTTTGTGAGTATCCATAACCTGCTCATCAATTCCTATATGATTGAGCCTTGTGGTGCCTTGATGTACCATATCACAGATAAAGTGGTACCTGCTATCAATATTCTTGGATCGATCCTAGAATATGAGATTCTCGGACAAGCGAATCCCACTCTGGTTATCACAGAGTATCACGGTGGTATCTAGCACATGTCCGAACATCTCACTAACGATCTTTCGCAACCAAACTGCTTCACAACAGGCCATACTCGCTGCAATGTATTCGGCCTTCGTAGTGCTCAAATCCACCAACTTCCACTTCCTTCTCATCCATGATATCGAAGCAGAACCAATATTGAAGCGACATCCCAATGTGCTCTTACAATCCACCACACTGCCAGCCGAATTGGCATCAGTATATCCAAGGAGTGTCATGCTCCCAGCAGTGTATCTTAGCCCATGGTTTATTGTGCCTCAAAGATATCTCATAAGATTCTTGGCACCAACCCAGTCAAAGTGATGAGGCTTAACCATCTATTGACTCAAAGTGTTCACTACAATACATATATTTGGACAGGCGTCACTAAGAACATCAGGGCCCCTATGAGTTGAGGATACTCGGTAAGATTTTCTAACATGGGCCCAGGAACGCTACCGCTCAACTTCTTAAAGTTGAGCTCCATCGGTGTCGACACGGACTTGCAGTCCACCATACCAAATCTTTCCGGAAAATTCACAATGTATTTTCCTTGAGAAAGGAAAATCTCGCGAGGTCTCTGCCAGACCTTTAGGCCTAGAAAATAGTGCATTAGTCCTAGGTCCTTCATCTTGAAATCAACAGCGAGCTCCCTCTTGCACTGATGAATGAGAGGGTTAGCACCTGTCAGGAAGAGGTCATCCACATATAGCACGAGAATGATATGTTTCTCCCTGTCAACGTTGAAGTAAAGGTTCAAATTAGCATTACTACGAGTGAAGCCCAGCTTGATCAGGTAGCTATCTATACTCTCATACCAAGCTATCGGTGCTTGCTTCAGCCCATAAAGGGCTTTCTTCAATATGCATACATGGGTTTCTTGATCCTGGACTTCAACCTTAGAGGTTGCTCCACATATACCTCTTCCTTTATCTCACCATGTAGAAATACGGTCATCACATCCATCTGATGGAGACTCTATCCTTGCGTAGTAGCAAGGGCTATAATAGATCTAATGGTGGTATATCGGGCCACAGGTGAAAATATGTCATCATAGTCTATGCCTTCCTTTTGAGAGAAGCCATGGGCAATGAACCTTGCCTTGAAATTTTCAGCACTTCCATCAGATCCATGCTTGATCTTGTAGAGCCATTTTGAGGTGACAACTTCTTTGTCCTTCTGTCTTCAAACCACATCCCAGACATCATTCTTCATTATGGACTCATAATATTCATGCATAACATTGTTCCAGACTTGATGCTTTACAGCTTCCTTAAAAGATCTAGACTCAGATTGTACAATAGTACTCATGGCTGCTAGATAGCCATGGTATCTACTTGACTTCTTGCTTTCACGGAATCTCCCCCTTGGGGCCATATGTCCCTCAACATCCTCAAGAGTTTCCCTGAGCCATGATGGTCTCTTTCCCAGTGAAGGAGGTGGATCAATCGGGTCCATCGATCCTTCAACATCAGGCATTGTTTCATCCTTCAGTCCTTCTTGATTTCCAAGCCTTCATGGTCTTTCTCAGATCTAGGAAGATTGACTACTTTCCTCAAGGAATCATCTTCATCAAAAATGACATCGTGGCATATATCCACTTCCCTTTAACTAGGAAAATATACTCTATAGGCCTTCAAAGTTCCCTGTAGCCCACAAACATTCCTTTCTTCCCAGAATCATCCAGCTTGCTCCTCTTTTGGCACATGAAAATAAAAAGGACAACCAAAAACTCTAAACTGCGAGAGGTCAAGTTTCTTACCAGAGAAAACCTCTTCGATAGTTTTGGATTGCAGAGCAGAATGTGTGCATAGGTTTTGTATGTACACAATAGTGTTCACAGCTTCTCCCCACAGAAACTTCGGTAGACCTTGGTCACATAGCATGGCACAGGCAGCTTCCACAATGGTCATGTTCTTTCATTCAACAACACCATTTTACTCATGAGTATATATAGTTGTGGTCTCCCTCTTGATGCCAGCTTCTTTGCAAAAATATTTGAACTTGTTTGTCTTATATTCAATGCGATTATTAGTTCTAAAAATCTTGATCATCTTCCTTGTCATATTTTCCACCAAGGCTTTGAAGGTATGAAACCACATAAAAGCCTCATCCTTCTTCTTTAAGAATTATATCTAGGTTTTGTGAGAGAAGTCATCTATGAATGTCATATAATAAGAGCATCATCCCAGGGATGTCACGGGTAGCATACTAGATAGTTCAGAATGGATCAATTGCAAGACATGATATGTCTTTATGACACTTGAGGGGAAAGATCCCCTTGTATTCTTTCCTTCGGCACAACCTTTACATACACCTTCATGATTATTTGAAAACTCGGGCATCCCTGTCACCACCTTCCTTGCTTTTGGAAGGGCCTTGTAGTGAAGGTGTCCAAACCTCTGGTGCCATAGTTCAGTCTATCGAATAGTATCACATGTCATCACTCCCAGTGGACTTCCTCCAACCTAGTAGAGTGTATCAACTCTAAACCCAATCACGATAGCTTCCTTGAAGCTCTTCTTCCACATGTGCACCTTTCCATCAGTGAATGCCACATTGAAATCTTTGTCTTCCATGGCTGATATAGACACAAGATTCTTCTTTAAATTTGGTACATAGAGTACATCCTGCAAGTAGAGAACTTGACCTTGAGACAAGTGGAGGGTCGTAGTCCCTATCCCTTTCACAGGATATGTGGAATTATCTCCAAAGATAATTTCCAGATTAGTATCGTTCTCAACCATATCAGAGAGTGCTTCCTTGAACCCAGTGATGTGCCTTGAGGCACCACTATATATCAACCAAACATCCATAGTGTCGGGTGGAGATGCAACATAGAGGGCAGATACAAGAACGTATTCATTTCTTTTATCAACAACATTTGATTCCTCATACATGGAGTTTCTTGACCTTTTGAAAGGTTGATCATTTCCACTCGAGGGATCTTTCCCTTGAACCTGTTGTTCCTCTGATTGCCATTCCTATGGTTATTGTTGTTGTCATCACCATTGGGAGAATCCTTTTTGAAAGTACATTCTCTAGCATAGTGACCTAGCCTATGACAAGTGAAACACTTGCCCTTCTTTCCTTGGGCCCCTGCTTTTCCTTTGTTATTTGGAGCACCAAATTTCTTCATTCTAGAATGAGCAGCGTAGGCAGCATTTCCTTCATTTCCATACTCCTTCACCCTTGTATTTTCTTGAATGCATCTCGATAGTACTTCGTCAAAGTCAAGTAGCACATTATTATTTAGAATGGTAGTGTTGAACACATGCCATTCTGATGGGAGCCCTGCAAGTGCGTTGAGTACCATCTCTCAATCAACTATTTTCTCCCCAATATCCAGTAGATTGTTCTTGATCTCGGTCAGCTTCAGAAAGTATGATTGAACAGACTCATCCCTAGCTTTCTTTGTATTCTTCAATTTATTCTTGAAGAATAGTACTTGATTTGCATTGTTGACCTTGAACATGAGGACCAACTTATCATACATCTTTTTGGATGTGCCTAGCTTAGAGATGTAGGCCACCAGATTCTTATGAATGGATTCCTTGATCATCAATTTTTTTTTATCTCCCCCTTCTTGTACCTTGTTTTGGCGGCATCAGTAGCAGTTGATGGAGGTTCTTGGATTTTACCCTACACATAGTCCATGACATCTTGGTCTTCCAATTTAAGATCCAATATCATCTTCCAAGCATTGAAGTCATCCTTCCTAGTCAATTTGTCATCCTCCTTGAAGCCATAGTTTTTGGAACCCATTTTCTTATTCGGTGATTGCTACAAATTAGGACTTTGTCTTCACCTCACCTCTGATACCATGTAAATTTATGTAGATGTTGTATGCTTGATGCAACTTTACTTTCTCTTCAATACTAGACAACAATCACATAAATCATTAGGTAAAATGTTTATAGAACATACTAGTGGATCAATAGAAGACAAGCCAGAAAAATATATATTTGTTTGTGCATTACGGTGATCATCAGGATTCTTGAACCAAAAAAGTTTCCTTGGTCAGCCAACCCAGCATGTGTGACAACAACCCTCAAAACAACCAAACGGTAAACTCATAGTCAACCCCAGAAAAGTCAATGTTGCCCAGAAAAGTCAACGCAGAACAAAATCAAATAAAATTCAACATAGCTCGGTCTATGGTCAGCCTTTGACCTTGGTTCTTGTGAAAAACTGCACAGACTTCAGAAATCAAAGTCTATGCCAAAATTCAGCTCCTTTTGACCATGCATTGACCAAAGTCAATGTTGGTCAAACCTGCGGTGGAAACCCTAGCTGCAGTAGAAATATCTTTACCCTTCTTTCCGATGTGTGAATAGAAAAATGCCTCCAAGGAGCTCAAACCAATTATAAGAGGAGAGAGTGTGTGTGAGGATGAGATGAGTGAAATTTCCTCCAACATTGACTCTATTTATATCAATCATTGAGGGTGTGTTACACATTTGCTGGGGGTGTAAAACCTTAAGGCCAACCTGCACATATTTTGAAAGTATTAAAAATAAATTCAAAATAAATGTTCTTCTCATCGGATCAAGATGATATTTAGATCAACCTTGAACCTCTCTGAAAGAGGAACCCAATAAAAATATTGGTGTCTTCATCTAAGTATCACAACATGGAGTTTGGTCCTAGTTGTCCAATTTAACATTTTCTTCCAAGACCTATAATTTGTAGCTCCTTCCAACTTTTTCTCACCCTTGATAGCATTAGATATATTTGAAGATAGTGGAGACTCCTTTCCTACAATGAACTTCTTATTAATTCCTTGATCAAGTCCTTGAGGCTACCGTTTTCATTCTTCTCTCACCAAAGCTCTGAAAGCATTTTAGAGAATTAGAAAGTTTGAAATATATCTGCGTTCTTGATTATTTTCTTGTTATATTCTTTAGTTATTATTAAGTTATTCTTACCATTCTTCCTTTGAGTTCATCAATAAAATATCAAAGAAAATACACATAGACCAAGGACACTAGAAGGAGGCCAACATCTAGGGAAAAACCCCCTAAGAGGGGAAAACCCATTGAAGATAATTATTCCTTTCAATAATGATTCTTGAGACTGTAGACCTTGACCCAGACTTCCTCCACACCAAGCCAACCTTCCTTGTGATCCTTCCTGAATCTAGCAGCAACAACAATGGTAGTAGCACTACAATTTCAACCTTGCTTATTTAGACTTTGATCTTGAGGTACAAACTTTGATTTAGCTTCAAAGACTTCTATTTATACCTAATACAACTTCTCCAAGTAGAAACATCCAACATAATCAAATTCAACTTCTACTTTACTTAGAAGAAGAAACTTGGCAGCAACTGCAGCAACACAACTTTGAGGACATTGATATCCCAAACAATAGGTCAAAATGTAGTGAAAGTAGTGTCAAAATTTTTATTTTTGTCAACTATATAATTTTTCCAAAAACCGAACCCATAAACTCGTTCAAAATTTCGCATTTTATTCTTGTTGCAGCGTCCAGATCAAATTTTTGTGTTGTAGATTCATGTCTCCAAGTGAATAATAAAATGCATGGAGAAATCAAACCTAAAAATCATTCTAATTGTGCTAAGAGTGTCTCATTACACATGATTACATCCATGGATTCAAAGTAGATGAAAAGGTAAAGACAAAAAAGGTAGAAAAAAAAATGCAAGAGAAATCAAACCTAAAAATATATGGCAATTCATAGTGTGAAATCCTTTCCCACAAATATTAATTTTAAATTTACATTTACGTTACCTGAAATAGTCAATGTATTGTACTCAAATACAAACCTATACTATCCAAATTTATTAAATTTAATAATATTAATATTATAATATGGGTTTGGTATATACTTAGATGTTTATTTCTAATCATATTGGATATATTTTTATGTATTTACCATTCCTTTGTATACCTATTTTATATTTATTTATTTACCATACCTATTTTATAAATACAGTATTTGGCCCATAATATTTAGTCCATGGTATTAACAATAATTTGTTTCATGGAATTTGGCCTATATGCTTCACCTAAATAAAACCTCATTTTTTAGTTTTCCTAAATATAAAAAGGTTTATGGAGTAAATATAACAAGAGGTTTTATTTATTTACCATACCTTTAGTCTATTTATATTTTTATTTATTTACCATATCTCTAGAGTAAGTATAAAAATATGTTTTATTTATTTACAATACCTCCAATTTATTGATATTTTTATTTATTTATGACACATCTCGAGTAAGTATAGAAAAAGGTTTTATTTTTTATTTACCATACCTCTTTTTTGAATGTTTGTAAATATATGACTTTTCAAATTTTTACTCACATTACATTTCTTACCTTACATTTCTCACATTACATCTACACATGTGTCTTATACTCTGACATGTCAAATGCTTTCATTACATCTACACATATACCCTATAGTGGGATGTAGATCTCATCTACACATGTACCCTATACTAGCCTGTAGAGCCCATGTACCCTATATACTAGCCTGTAGAGCCCCTCTAGGTGCAATAAATTTTTGAAACATAGATTATCACTTTTCTATAAAACTTAAAACATTATGAAAAATTAGAGATGATATAAAATTGTATCATTCACATCAAACTACTTGTATTTTCACTTATGAAGAAAGACTCTCATGATAGCCACACAAAATATTAGTAAGGATAGTTAAGATCTCTAAGTGTAACACTACAAGTATGATCAATACAAGAATTAATGACACGTACCTCATAAACATACTATTCAATATTAAGCCATGTAGTTCTTCTTATTCCATGATCTAGGATAGAATCGTAAATCACTAACCCTACAAAACAAAGAATAAAAACCAAGCTACTTTGCATAGCCAAATATAAACAACATTAAATCTACTAGTGCACAACATATACACAAAATTTTACACAATTTTGTACAGTAACACAACTTTGTTATATTAATCAATTTGAATAATACAAAATTCTAGGGCTCAAGGACTAGGGATAATGCACCCCATACATCCAATAATACAAGATTTACAATAATTAGGGCTTGATGTCACTCCCTCGAAAACCAATCTACCCTCAAGAAGATACTATGACCATCTCACTGATGTAGTCAACTTCACATCTCCCCATGGTCATACCATGTGCCTCCTCATTCATTTGGCTCCAAATGTGCACCTTCTTTCAATGTTGCAAGTCCGTCTACACATTGAACCTCGACTATCTAATCTGATCACTAGTTGTGCCTTATTCTATCAAGGGCGCAACACATAGAGTCTCATATTGACTTCTTAAAAACTACATTTGTGAACAAATCACAACTGCCCACTACTACCCCTCAGCTACTTAGGGAAATTGACCCAATATAGTCTTCATGTGCTTCTCTAGTGATCAGGAGTTCATAAATTTTACTCAAAATTGAAAGTTACAGGATTGGGTTGAAACTAGGGTGGTTGCGTAGGTCTCGTCTTCCTGATTCCAGCGTCATGAACGGTTCGACAAATCGATGTCGTATGAGGGATATATTGCATTCTGATCGAAATCCCAAATAGTTAAATTTTGCAATAGGGTTGATTGGGATGCCCAGTCAGCATGGTAGATGCACAATCAACAAAAGGAATATTCTAAACTAATCCCAGGCTGACAAGTGGCACTATATGATTGGTTGAATGTGGTTGTATATTTTGGTTTTTGGGATAATCAAAGGGTGACACATGGCCAGCCCTGAGGCCGCCACGTGTCCCCATAGTGGTTTACTAAATTTTTTGTTGAGGCCACAGGAGTCAAACCCTAGAACTCTGGCAGAACACGCCCATGCCTTATCGCCCGAGGCACATGTGTTTCTTACCATATATAGTCGCGAGTTATATTTAAACTTTAATACAATGGAGGATGGGGGGTTGGGAACTATCAGTGGTCCCAACCCGCCAACGGTTCCCACAACATTCACATGGCGACGTCAAAAAATATGTTACATCCCGAAGTTTAAACTTATTCGCAATTCTTATCACATGCAGGAGTTTCGTTAACTCTGCGGTTACAATCTCCAATAGTTATTACAACTCCACAAATTTTATGTTATGTTGATCACATACAAATGTTACCACCCCATTTATCAGTGTGGATAAGATCTAACACCATTTCAACTGGAGTTAAAACCATATCCCGTGGTTTAGCCCGAGTTCTGCTCCACCGTAAACAATAATTGCGGGTTTTGAGGGTTGGCATGTGGCTACCCCCAACCACATATTTAAGTTCCATGGTTAAGACTGGCGGGATTCTTGGAGGCGCACTATTTTTGGGCGAATTTCACTAAACTAACTCTAGTTAAGTGGAGTCCTCCACATTTAGCGGAGATTTTCTAGGTGTTATTGGGAAAATTAGTAGGAGACTCAATTTTCGCCCATTCAACGTGAATGAAGAGTCATTCTAGACTAATTGGAGCATTATGGATCCATTGGTGTAGAGAAAACAACCATTAGAGGCCTGTAAATACATGTATTTGCAAAATTTTGAGCATAATGAAAGATGCAAATGCCATTGGGAGTTGGACCAGCAAATGTAACCCAGGAGGGGTGAACTGCTTCATCATGCCTGTTGTATAAATGTTAAGTGGTGACTTATTTACACTGTTGTTCAATGTTATTTGTGCTTATTTCATTCTTCTAATTCACTAAAATCATCTACAATTCATGGTTAAAATCCTCAATACTTAAGCAAACTAATGAGACAAGTATGCACATGTTTATAAACTGAAAATAAATTTAGCGCAACAAAACTAATACAATCCTTTTAGATCATCTAGTGAAGACTAACATAGTGAATGGAGTGATTCCACCTATCAGTCCAATATATCCATCTCCCGCAATGAACATGAGCTAGGATGATTTCCCACCTTCTACTCTAGATTTCCTTCTGCACATACAATTATGGAGCTTCTCAAACTTCTCATGGTTGATGAGACCCTTGAGCTCAAAAACTTCCACTCTAGCATCAACCTAAGTCCATGAATATGATGCACACTCAACTCCAACTTGGTCACTATCACAATACCCTTAAAAATACCACGAGTGACAAATACTTGTTGTATCATCTGCGCCTAGTTAGGGAATCCAACCACCTAGGAAACCCTTCCTCCTTGCTAGTAAAAGACTACACTAATTGTCCAAACCTTTGACACCCATCCAACTGGCATCTGCTCACCTTTAAGAGACCATCTACAACCATACTATTTTTTCCCTCTTGGCTTGGGATATTTGAAATCTAAACTATGGTTAGGGCACACTAGCAACCCTAAACAACTCTTTGAGACCTATGTGACCTTCTCCAAAAAATCAACTTTGTTTCTTATCCATGCTAGGCTTCTTATGCATTTTTTTCAACCTTGTAAAAACCACACAATACACCCTACAATTGGTTATCCACAAAAACAATAAAAACTTTCGACAAACAAAGGAATACACCATTGTTTGACTGTGTTTTCCAAGAAAAATTTGCAGTTGGGGTAGGTAGTCCTTACTAGTCCTCTCGAACCTCCAAAATGTGCCTGCAATCCTCTATTGTAGCAAAAATATCCTTCCAACCAAAAAATAAAAAGATACAACAAACATATGCACATAATTCACCCAACTTACCTCTTGTCTTCTAGCTTGATCATAAAAGGAAGATGTGCTCACAATATTCCCATAATATGCCCTTAAGTCACCTTTTGGTTGCATTCAAGCTGAGGCCTTTTCCACAAAATATTCACACCAAACAATAAATAATTCCTCTCCAAACTCGGTTGTGATGTGCCCTCACCTTTCCCTCAGAATCACTTCCAATTTCAGTGCTCTTATATGATGTTATATTGTAGGAATTTACAAGGAAAGTTTCGTATATCAAGAACCAAAGGTCACCGCTCACAAACAGATCACAAAGAAGTACACCAGTATAATCACTTTTTTGTAAATCCTTCAATCTTATCATTTTTTTTGCAGTCATATTTGTTAATAGTTCTTCTTATTTTGGTTTATTCCGTTTATTTTCAGTTTATAGGTTTTATTTATTTTCCAAATCTATACCCTCTTCTCTATGTATGCTCTTTGATTTGCACTGCATGCAATGTGCCACCTCTCTCTCTCTCTTCTAGTTTTAATAGCATTCCTTCTAGTTCCAATGTTGACCGTGAGGATGAAAATCCTCCTCCACCTCTTGAAATTGTTCCTTATACTCCACTGCTTCCAAGATGGGTCCGCTTTACTCGGGATGTAGTAGGTTCTCTTGCAGGTGACCCTGCCGATCGACGACGTACACGTTCTCAGTTTGAAAGAGCCTCTTCCTTATTGGCTCAAGTTCCAGAAAATCTTGATCCAGAAACCTTTGAAGAAGCCTCCGATCATCCAGATTTGGATGAAGCTATGAATGAATAATATCTCTCTTATTGGCGAATGATACTTGGGATCTTGTTCCTCTTCGAAAAGGAAGAAAACTTGTCTGATGCAGATGGGTTTACAAAACAAAGTTTGGACCAGATGGAAAAGTGGATAGACATAAAGATCGTCTTATCGCTAAAGGATTTTCACAAGTTGAAGGAATTTATTATACTGAAATCTTCTCCCCTATTGTCAAAACAAATTCTATCTGATTTTTTCTTTGCCTTGCTGCCTCCTTTAAATGGGAAGTCTATCAGATGGATGTTAAATTTGCCTTCTTTCATGGAGATTTGCATGAAGAAATCTACATGGAACAACCCCCTGCCTTTATCCAAAAAGTCTCCAGCCTTGTTTGTCGCCTTCAGAAGACTCTCTATTGTCTCAAACAAGCTCCTCGGGCTTGGTATGCCAAAATGGATAGATTTCTATTAGACAATGGTTTTTCTAGGTGTCATTTTGAAAACACTTCCTACACCAAGAAAGTGGGTAAGTCCTTCACCATCCTTGTTCTTTATGTCGATGATCTTATCCTTACTGGTAATGATCCAAACCATATAAACCATGTGAAGTCTAGCCTCAAAAAGAAGTTTTAAATGACAGACTTAGGACACTTGCATTATTTCCTTGGTCTTCAAGTCTTACAATCCAAGGAAGGCATTACCCCCTCTCAGTCCAAGTATGCCTGTTGTCGAGGCATAAAAAGGTATCTTTCAAACACCTAATTATCTTACATTAATCATCAATCCAGGAGCGACTTTTTATTTCAAGAGTGTACTCTGTTTGAGGCTGCAATTATCTAAGAGAAATGCTGTGAAGATGTAGTACAGAATTCTGAATACAAGAATAAACAAATACTTGTAAAGGAACCTAATTACAAATGGAAATGCTCTGAAAATTTAACTAAATCAAACTGCAAAACATCGATCAGGGATGCAGTAGCAATAACTCTTTCCCTTATAAATCGATGCAAGATAAACAATCTGGGGACTTGGAAGCAATAACCTCTGTCCTCTACAGTTAGTGATCTTAAAACAATCGAAATGAAATCAAGCTCGAACTACTTGTTGATAAAGATAACTTGAAAGGAACTGCAAAAGATGAAAAGGAACAGCAATCTTGTAACTCCTATGCATACACAACAACTGTAATCAAATTATCTGCTAAAGCAAAGCTATGAATCAGAAATAAGCAAGAACTAGAAATGGAACAACAATGCAATTTGAACAGCAATTACAAACTTAACTAACTTCAATCTATCGCCGGCCAATACTACAGATCAATCAATCACAAAGAGTCATAAACTAAGAGAATAATAACTTAGAGTTGAATACAGAACAATAAAGCTTCACAACGATAGAAGAATAAATGAACAACAAATGTCTTTCTTGCAAAGAATAAAATAGTAATGCAATTCGTTAATGAATCAACGGTCAATCAACTCTGCAATCGAAATAAACTGTAAACAAAACTTCACACAACAATAAAAAAAGATTAAGAATACAAACAGCAAGTAATTCCACCAGAGTTGGGCCCTTAGCGCCAGTGAAATACCGTTGGGCTACTTCAGATCTTAAGAAATGAAACGAAACACGTGCTTGATATTAATTAAACATAAAGTATTACAGAGGCTGTTCTCTCAAAGTCGAGAGTCAATAAACACAGTATTGCAGAGAAATGTATGAATATAAGAACTATCTCTGACCAACTGACTCTCTGATCACTAAAGGACATTGCTTTATATATCAAATCCTGACGGACAAGACGAGAAATAAGATGAGTTTGAACAGCGATCCCTTAGGATCAAAGGATCCTGAGGGATTCACTCCCCTCTGTTTAGTTATCAACTTGTCTGCTTTGACCGAGGCCGAGCTATCCCTTGCATTTTCTTGGCAATTCATTGAGATCTCCTTGCCTTTGGCTGGATATGGTTCAACGTTGGTGGAGCAGCAGTTACATTGATCTCAGCCTCGCCTTTGGTACAGTTGTTCGCTTCGTCTAATCCCTGTTTTATCAACAAAAATCATCCTTTAGTCATCTTTTACAATGAACGTGAATCTTTCCAATCCCATCATAATTCTTATAATAAACTACCTTCTCAAGGCAAAAAGGAGTATGTCCATAGTAAAAGAATGAGAAAATATACAGTAATTTCATACCTTTTTCACTGCCCAACATACCCCCCTGCTTAATCTTTTTCATGTCCTCATGAAAAATATAGTTCACATGGAGAGCATTCAAAGAATAAGTCGGATAAGGTTTGTCATCGACAGGTCTAAAACCATGTAGTGTAGTTGATTCCTCAAAAACATGTTCTGTCTGTCCTTCGGGGAGTTCGTAAACAACTTTGTAGTCCAAAGTAGGAAACCATGCAATAGGGCTGCGAAACCTACATCCTAACTAGAATGGTCCTTCTTTTAAAACGAGATGACTATAGGAAATCAAGCAGTCTGCAACTAGCCCAAAGTTTCTATAATTAAATGGTTCTCTGTTTTTCACGTTCTGATTGGGAATTCTCCACCGAACCTTAGCTGCTATATAAGCTTGGTTTCTAATGGATGAGAAATAATCTATTCCATTCAAGATAATCGATTTGTGGACAGGCCCCAATACTTGGATAACGCCTTCCTTTGTCATCAAAATTTTGTGCCTAGCCCAAAATAGGGATGGGTTCTGAGGTTCACTCCTAACTCACAAATCTAATTCATTCTCTTGCCTTTGGAAAGAATTATAGGCTTTAAGCCATTTTAATTGATTTACAACAAAGGAAATGAATGCCTGAAATTGAACATCTCCCACAAAAGGGCTAGGGTTTGATTCAAAATCATTTTCAAGTATTAGATTATGTAAATAAAATTCACACAAAAGGCGTTGTACTTTGATCCCATAAAGTTTGCAGCATGATACAAAGTCATCTATAGTTTTTAGCTCTATGGATTTCCCTGCTTTAACTGCCTTGATCTTTAGCTGTAAATATCTTTCTAGTAAAAATAAAGCATAGTTTTTGGTGGGGAATCTATAGGCTAAGACATCAGTGTATAGGGCGCAGAGAGTGTTCATTCGATTGTAGGCTAGTTTTAATTGGTTCATTACCTTGTCAGTCTTTTTCTCAGCTCTTCGACATTTTTCGTGAGCTTCTGCTTCTGCTTCATGAATACTCTTCATCTGTTGCTGCAATTCCTGATATCTCTTCCTTGGGACAGTGTCTTCTTCCAACCTTTGTCTTTCTATTCGGGCTTGTGCCAACTCCTCTTGGAGTCTGGCAAGTGTCGAGTGACTAAAAGCATGCTGACTACTAGATTTCATGTTTTCACTTGAAACAGGTCCCTCTGGAACAACTTGTGTTGGAACAGTTGTTTGTTGTTTCGTATCTCCATAATTGGGTTTAGGCACGGCTTATTCAACTTGGGGGTTCCTCTTAGCAGCCTCTCTTCTCTTTTTTGAAGCTCGCTTAATAGCTATGCTTCTTCTCTTAGGGGCTCGCTTAGGCATTTGTTTCATTCTCAGAACCCTAATGGTTTCCTGAGCTGTTATATGAGTTTATGAAGCTTCATTCGCTCCCTGCGAAGCTTTTCAATTTCAGTTACTTTCCTCCTCTTTTTTAATGGGACAGTTGTTCCTTTATCTGAACCCATTTGCTCGATAGGGTGTTGGTCCATATCAGCAGTGCCTTCAGTTAAGTTCTCTTCTTGGTCTTCTGCTTGGGGTTCCTCTTCCACATTCATATAACCTTGGCTAAATTCTTTAGGAATCATATCCTCGGTTAACTCTGCAATCTCCTGAGGGCTTCCAAGTTGGGATATTACTTTAGTGTTCTCATTTTCTTGTTCATGCCTTTCAGGGGAAGCAACCCTAGCTTTGCTAGGGTTTGTTGTTTCATCCAGCATTTCTTCAGTTGTATTTTTGTTGACTGCAGAGTGCTCTTGTAACTTATCAATATTAAGATCCAAAGGGCTATTAGGCTACACATAGTTACTCATATTGGCCAAAATTTGGGCCAATTGGTCTTCCTGTAAAGGGCTTATGGTAGCATTCTTAGGAGGCTTTGTTCCTTCTTTGTCACTATTATGATTGTCTTCATTCTCCTCACAGGTATGATAGCTTCCTTCTTCCCCATCCGAATATCGAATTTCTCCTTCAATTTCTTCTTCCTTAGTATTTCCTTCCTCTGTACTGGATTTTTTTTCACCACTGCTATGGCGGTTTATTTCTTCTTCGTCCGAGTAGTGAATTTATTCTTCCATTTCCTCTTCTTCATCAGTACGAGGGATTTCTCCTTCCAATTGTGGAGGTTGTTCATCCTCTGAGCTGTGCAATTCCAGGCGCTAGCTACTACTACCCGAAAGTCCTTCCATCATCCCCCTAGTTCATTTTAAATGGAGGGACTGTATGTGAGTTGATGGCTCGGCTATTGAGCTAGCCATTATTTTCTGTTTCAGGGAAGGTAGGGCCAACCCTTTATCAATGGAGAATATCAACTCTTCCCAGCTGATCTACTAGTGGGCGAGGCTACGACTTACTATTAATCGAATTAAACAATGGTGGTTGACCACCATATCTGCGTGATGGGATTTTCTTATGTTACGGGAAATATCATATAACAGGGAATTTAAAAATGCAGGCAAATTGATAGTGCATTTCTATTTTAATAAAACTAGTAGCTTAAGGTGACGAGGTCTTACCACATATTTTCTTTCGTCACACGTTATGTATGCTTACACAATCTTGGCCAATTCTATCCATGGTTCTCCCAATGATGCTGGATGAACTCCTTTTCCTTTGATAATCAATGTTTGCCCATCATCCTGAAATATATTCATGGCTTCTCGAAGCCTAAGTTTCTTCTTCGTCCAAATAGTTCCTTGCACTGGTATGCCCGATACTTTTGCAATTATTTCATCAGATAGAACTATCCATCTTCCTCTAACCATGGAGAATCCTTCTTTCAATTTCTGTAAAAATTCGGTGGCCACTACTTCATGAGGTTGTTGCATCCTCATGAAGTATGTAGTCCATCCTATTCATTCCAAAATCTCTCGTGCAGCATCAGAAATGACCAGCACCTGTGGTTCACTGCGAATTGGTCGCCCTCCCATTGTCTTTGTTTGTTTTTTCCAAACACACAGTGATCGCAATAGAACAACACAACACGTTAAATTGGAATAATGTCATTATTTCCTAAAATGAAGGGTTTTAATTCACATACAGGTAAAGAAATATCGGGATTTTCTCTGCATGCAAACATCCGCACCCCCCTTGCTTGATCATAGGTCGCCCTCGACTGCCAATTGAGAGAGGTAGCGTGGCATAGCAGTAGTACAACAGGCATAATTATTATACATGTAATCAAATTATAGCAATTACTGAAATCAATGCGTGTGATAAATCGGTAATAGATATAAAATCGTTTTGTAATGATTCAAATATGAGGAGAAGGGACAACTTAAGATAAACATACGTACAAATGTATTTATTATCACTTCAAACTAATATGATCGATTTGTAATGATATTCATGTATAATAGGTTCGAAATGGAAGGTTAAAGATTCATACTTACATTTGATCCTAAATAGAGATATAGGAGAAAGGGTTAGATATGACTATTGATGTGTATAAATATGACCCCAATACCATCAGTAGAGCTCTATTGCCCACAGGTGTCCATAACCTTGATAGAGTTGCTTTCTCACCCTTGGAACCATTGTCCTTTATTTATACTGAGGAAGTGCTTGTTAAATGTCATAATGGAGGCCATTGTGCTGGCTTGGTGACCAGATAAATCACAATGCCATTCACCGGGAAGAAGTGAAAGGTGGGTAGGTCGGCTCGTGATGAGACCTCCTGTTCCAAGGACTTCCTTAATTTTTTCAATTGTCCATTGGAACATATCCCTGGTTTGGTAGCCATGATGGGAATGCCACTTCATTGACTTCCTTATGATCATGGTAGGATGGCTCTTTAATGAGACCCCCTATCCTCCATCTGCCAAATCATAAAATTATTAATGGAACATATAAATATTTTTCTTTTTCATATCGCACTTTCCTAGTTATTCATAAAGGATGGCTCAACACTCCTTAAGAGTAGGGATGGTGGAAGAAGTCTGAACATCTCAATAGAAAAGAATATGCCCTTATTCCTATTCCATAAATAAAAATCGAAGAAAGTTATATCATATGGGAAAGAACCAATCATGATAAGGATAATTGATTAGATTAATTAAATGGTAATAAAACAACAATATTATGTTATTAGTTAAGTCCCTTTTTCCTGTTTTCTTATCATTACTAAACAATTTTCTTAAAAATGACGATTTCTTTTGATTTGCTGATTACAGTAAGCTTTAATTTGTATGATTGTATATGAATAATATGTTTGCCTTTAGAAGAGTCATTAGAAATTCTCAAAATTCTACTCTAAAACGAAAAAAAATTCACTCAAAAGGCATTGTTCCTTTAAAAAGAACAACAGAAACAACCTGTGAAACTGCTGCTCCTTTTAAAAGGAACAACAAAAAGTGCAAAACTGTTGTTCCTTTTATAAGGAACAACAAAAATATACGGAACTGTTGTTCCTTGTAAAAGGAATAGCATAAAAATGTGGAACTGTTGTTCCTTTTGAAAGGAATAGAAGAAGTGTTGTTCCTTTGGAAAGGAACAACAAAACTCAAAACACGCAAAATGAACAAAACTTTTGAGAAAAACAAATTACATAAAACAGACAGTGAAAACTAAAATAACCAGAAATTAAAAAAAAATTAATTTTCTAAAACAAATAATCCAAATGAATAAACAATCTTTATGTACAATTATTATTATTATTTTTTAAAACTGATTTAATGAACTGGTGCCGAGGAGGAGTTATCCCCTTCAACAAAAACTTCCATGGTAGAATCTTCCCGTAACTGTTGGTAAAAGGATTCCCGAGTAAGCGGTTTATGATACAATCGTACTCGATGACCATTTACCTTAAAGGAATGCCTAGATCCATCAATGGTAGCTAATTTAATAGTTCCATTATTATGCACTTTTTGTATTTCATAGGGTCCAAGCCATCGTGTCTAGAGTTTCCCTGGAAAATCCTGAAACCTAGAATCATATAGGAGTGCCCAGTCTCCTTCGTGGAAGATATTTTGTTTAATCAGGGCGTCATGCCACTTTGCTCTCTATTGTTGAATTAACACTGTGTTCTGAAGAGCAGAGGGCCTAATTTCATCTAACTCATTAATTTGCTGCAGTCTTTTGGTCTGTGCTTCATTTAGATCTAGACCCACCTTCTGAGCTGTTCTCAATGTATGAATTTCAAATTCTATTGGAAAGATGGGTTCTTTTACAAATACCAATTGATATGGTGAATATCCCGTAGTGGGTCTCCACGTTGTTCGATATGCCCACAATGCTTCTGGAAATCTGTAGGCCCAATCACATCTATGTGAGGCAATGGTTTTTGTTAATATAGATTCAATGACTTTGTTCATGCTCTCAACTTGGCCATTGGCCTGAGGATGGTATGGGGTTCTAATCTTGTGCTGAATGTGATAGTTTTGTAATGTTTCAGCTAATTTATTACCTACAAACTGTGGTCCTCCATCTATGATTATGTCCCTTGGGAGGCCATACCGAACAAAGATTTGGAAAAGAAACTGTATTACAGAGTCCTCTGTAGCTTTTGAAAGAGCTTCTGCTTCAACCCATTTGGTGACATACTCGATTGCAACTAGGATGTATGTTTTCTGGTTGGATGGGGGGCTAATGGGACCAAAAAATTCAAGGGCCTAGCGTTCAAATGGTTCAATCACTAGTTGAGGGTTCAAAGGCATTTCATCAGATTGCCCAGGGCGACTTGCCCTTTGGCAGTTATCACAAGCCTGCACAAATTTCTTGGCATATTTAAAGATAGTGAGCCAATAATAGCATGTTCGTAAAACTTTATGGATAGTTCTACGATCTGAAAAATTCCCACCACACTGTCCATCATGGCATGCTTTCAAAATGTCAAATACCTCATCCTCCCGAACGCATCTTCTTATTTGCATATCTACACCTGTATGAAATAGGTAGCCCCCAATCCAAGAGTATCAGGTACTACGGTGTATTATTTGCTTTTGTTTATTAAGGGATAGATGTTTAGGTAATTTACCTATTGCCAAATAATTTGCTATATCAACATACCATGGGGTTCTAATAGTAACAGTGAACATATGTTCATCTGGGAAGTGGTCTTCAACTGCTTCTGCATCTGTTGGCTTTGGAATTCTTGACAAGAAATCAGCTACAGGGTTCTCCTTTCTAGGTCGATGTTTGATTGTAATGTCAAATTCCTGTAATAAAATCAACCATCTTGTCACTCTTCCATTTGTAACAGGTTTATTTGCTAAAAATTTAATGGCAGAGTGATTAGTATATAATACTACAGGATACCCAGTTATATAATGTCTAAACTTATTTATAGCATGTACTACAGCTAAATTTTTTTTCTCAGTCACAGTATAATTTAATTCAGCAGGAGACAGATTTTTGTTGATATAATAAATTGCATATGGCTTCTTGTCTTCCTCCTGCCCAAAACCTGCTCCAATTACTGTGTCTGGGGCATCGGATGAAATTTGGAATGTAAAATTCCAATTTGGGCCCCTCAGCACTGGGGCCGTTGAAACAAGCTTCTTCAGATAATTAAAGGCACTGTCACATTTAGCTGTCCAGATGAAATTAAAATTTCTATTTAGTGCATATAAAGGTGCAGCTATTCGAGAATAATGTTCTATAAATCTTCTATAGTAACCAGAAAATCCAATAAAGATACGTACCTCTGTCTGTGTGGTAGGTGTGGGTATTAACAATATTATTTGAATTTTAGCCGGGTCCACCTGAATTCCAGCTGCTGAAATATAGTGTCCTAAGATAACTCCTTCAGTCATCGTCATATGACACTTTTCATTGTTTAAACAAAGCCTAGTGTCAATGCATCTTCGCAACACTTTTTCTAAGTTTTTCAATGTTGGCTCAAAGTCATCCCCATAAGGTGTGAAGTCATCCATATATACTACGAGACCTTCATTTATTAAGTCTGCAAAGGTGCTACGAATGGCCCTTTGGAATGTAGCAGGGGCATTGCATAGGCCAAAAGGTAAGACTCGGTAGGAAAATGTCCCCCAAGGACAAGTAAAAGTAGTTTTGTCTTGGTCTTTAGGGGCAATCTGTATTTGATTGTACCCATTGAAGCTATCCAAGAAAGAGAAAAATTTATTTCCTTCCAATGTGTCTAATACCTGGTCAATGAAAGGAAGGGGAAAGTGGTCCTTCTGTGTTACCTTGTTAATTTCATGGTAGTCTACACATATTCTCCACTTTCTGTTCTTTTTTGGTACCACTACTAATGGAGAGACCCACTTACTATCAGATATTGGGTAGATGAAATTAACATCCAATAGTTTTTGTAGTTCAGCTTTCACAATATCTTTAAGGTGGGGGTTTAGTCTTCTTTGGGGTTGGTGAATGGGTCTCACATCTTTTTCAATATAGATGTGGTGTGTGCACAATTGAGGATCAATTCCTTTCATATCAGGGTAACCCCATGCAAAGGATGCTTTGTATTTCTGCAATAGTTGGACCAACTTCTCTTCTTGTTCAGCAATCAGATTTTTGTTAATGTTTAGAGTTTTTCTCGGCTCAATTTCTACAATCTTGCTATTATACACAGAAGTAGTGGGTATTACTTGATCAGGAATGTCTTTCAAAGGATATTCTTCTTCTTTATTATCAAATGTTGCCTTGATCATGTGACATTGCAAATGAGATCTGATATGTGGTTTATTAACAAAACTATTAATGATATCATCCTTTGTTTGATATTTAAAATCAAGAGCATTTTCTATAGTTAGAGGTGATCTCATATTTTCCATAAAATATGATACAGGTGGTTTTCTTGTTTTGATTATTGATAGACTTGGCTGGGCTGGGGGGTATAAAGCTAAGTTCTTGACACAGTTTCCCCTTGTTATTGTCATGTTTCCTTGTCAGCATCCAATATAAGCATCGACAGTTGCCAACCAAGGTCTACCTAAGATTAACAGGTGTCCATCTAGTCGGTTCTTTGGATTGATAACCAGGAAGTTAGTAGGGTATTCCCAGGAATCTACAGATACCATTACATCTTGTAGTGTACCTTCTGGTTTGACTACTGATCGGTCAGCCAATTCCAATAAGGTTGTTGTTGGTTCTAGTGATGTAATGCCAAGTTTTTGACAAGTATTAGTTGTTAGGATATTGATTGCTTCTCCCAAATCAACTAAGGCATTTGGAAATGATTGTCCATTGATTTGCACTGTCACTATAGGATTTCCTGGGTCTTCATATTTGATAGGAGTTTCCATCCCTGATAATAAGTCAGATAAAGTACCGACTATTTGGAAAATTGGATTGGTGGTTGGTATCCTCTTTGGATTCTTTATACATAATTCCTTAATGGTTTTTACATATATAGGAATATCTTGAATAGCTTGGAGGAGAGGATTTTTATACATAAATTTTTTAATTCTCCCAGAAGATCAAAATTGGGTTGTTCTAATGGGCGTGGTATGATTAATCATTCTGGGAATGGTGGGGAGGAAGTTGTTACTTATTGTTGATCTTGTTGTTGAACTTCCTTTTCTTTCTGTAATGTTTTTTCTACAGGTAACGGATCTTCAACATGAACATCATTATTTCTCTCTATTTCTACTATGCACCCATACCTTAATTGAAGATCATTGCACTCCCTCAGTTCAGTTTCTAATTCTAGGGGTTCCATTATTTGGACAGAATGAACTGGCCTATTTTTTGGGTTTGGGTTGGGCTGCATTGGGAGTTGCGGTCTTAAGTTGGTCTGGGGGTTTGTATAGGGAGCTGTCAGTGTAGGTTGAGAGAGAGGGATTGTTCCAGCTGGCTGATTTGTAGGTCTTAGCTAGTTTGACTTCCAGGCCTAACTTTGTGAGGTAGAGGGGGACCATTGTGTTGGATAGTTATTGTTTTGCCAAAATGGTGGACAGAAAGGAAAGCTAGGCCAATTATTTTGATTTGGCCAAGATGTTGTAGGGAATGGTTGTTGTGACCAATTGGGGAAAGGTGGTTGATTTTTCCACATTCCACTATATTGCTGAGCATTGTATTGAGGAGGCTGAAAAGAAGAAAATGGATCAGTTGGCATACCTGATTGTCGTGGCTGCCATTTTCGGCGCTGATTAAACAAACATACCACTTCTGATTCTTCTTCTGCCTCCTTATAAACTGCTTTTAGGCCAGGAAGCGAGGGAAATCCTTCTGTAGGGTGATCTTTCGTGCAAATGGCACAAACTTTTTTTACATCCAACAGACATTCTTTGTGGTTGTGCTTATTTCTGCATCTAGGACAGAATATCGCCAAATTTTGCTCTACTTCTGCCTGCTTTTGTTTGGCTTTCATAATATTGAACTGCGTTGTTAGAGTCCCAAGTATGTCTATCTTAAAATCTTCCAGCAGGTTTCCAGTCTCTGCAGGAGTCACACCTTCATTGGAGGTCTTGTTGTCTCTTGTAATCATATCACGTTCTGCTAATTTTAGTCTTGTATTTCCCCTTGAAATCCTGATACATAAATCAATGATGTCAGCATAAATTTCCTGGTATATATAACCTTTTCCCATAATATTCAATGTTTCAACCCATTGATCTTTCATCCCCCTAATTAATGTATTTTTCAACACATTATTAGGTAAGGGTAAGGATGCATAGGGAGATCTCTGAAGATTGTATTGAAACCATCCCACATATTCTTCCAAGGTTTCATTTGGTTTTGCTGTCATTTGGAATATTTCATCCTTTAGTTCCTGAGACCTGCAATAGTCTTGATATTTCTTTAAGAAAGCAGCCATCATATGATCCCAATCAGTTATGACACCCCCACCTAATCCCATAAACCATCGTAAAGCTGCCCCTTTTAATGTAGAAGGGAATAGTTTTAGTTTTTGGGGATCGGTGGTATAATCATATCCCATACATAACACATCAAATTAAAAAAAAAATGCATCTGGGTCTTCTGATGTTAAGCCATGAAATGTGGGGATATGTGGAAGGGGAATGGCCTTCATAGGCACATTGACTGTAGTATCTACTATAGGATATTGCAGCGTAGAGGATTGCTGGGGTGTCTGCTGATTCTGATTTTGGTTCTGGGCCATTAGGTCAAAAATGTGCCAATATCCTTCCGGGATCTCCAAGGAATTCCTAGGCTGACTAGTAGGGGCAGGAATGGTTTTGACAGCGCTCCCCTTGTCTGGAATAATGAGTATTCCTTGTTGTCCTACTATTTGAGGTAATTTAGGACCTTGATTTTGACTGAGTTTAACAACACTTCCTTTATCTAGACTGTTTACTGTTTGGACTATTTTAATAGGAGATATTAGGTCTCTTGTTTCTCCTATTTCCCCTTCTCCTTCATGGAGATTATTAGAGTTACCTTCTTGAGGGGAAATTATGCAATGATTCTCAATTTCTTGGGAATCTTGCTCAATTCCCTCTTTCTGACTCTGTATCTCAGCAAAGGCTTCAGATGGTGACTCTGTAGCCTTAAGGGAACTAGTAGGCTATCTAGAAATGGCTTTTCTAAATCCTACTGATGGTTGAGATTCAGTTCTCTTAAGGATTTTGTCAATAATGGTTGTCTGCCCAAGGGTCATCGGTCCCTTAGGTTTTTCAATTTTAGGAGGAATTTTGTTTTTCTTACTTGGTCTATTCATTCAAGAAAACAAACCTTCAATCCTACCCAAAGAAATAAGCTTACCTACTTCTGCTGTGAAGCGGGCTGTGAGCAAGTGTGTTTCTTGCCCAGTGCGCAGGTTCTTACCTTCCATCTTTAATACCCAATTCTTCACAAGTAGAAGAAAATCAGCTGTGCATCACTCCTTTAAAATGGCATACACTCTCCCTGCCAACGGCGCCAAAATGTTGAGCCATAAAAAGGTACCTTTCAAACAACTAATTAGCTTACATTAATCATCAATCAGGGAGTGACTTTTTATTTCAAGAGTGTACTCTGTCTGAGGCTGCAATTATCTAAGAGTAATGCTATGAAGATGTAGTACAGAATTCTAAATACAAGAATAAACAAATTCTTGTAAAGGAATCTAATTACAAAATGAAATGCTCTGAAACTTTAATTAAATCAAACTGCAAAACATCGATCAGGGATACAGTAGCAATAACTCTTTCCTTTAGAAATCGATGCAAGATAACCAATTTGGGGACTTGGAAGCAATAACCAGTGTCCTCTACAGTTGGTGATCTTAAACAATCGGAATGAAATCAAATTCAAACTACTTGCTGATAAATATAACTGAAAGGAATTGCAAAGGCTAAAAAAGAACAACAATCTTGTAACTGCTATGCATACACAGCAGCTGTAACCAAATTACCTTCTACAGTAAAGCTATGAATCAGAAATACGCAATAACTAGAAATGGAACAGCTATATAATTTGAACAACAATTACAAACTTAACTAACTTCAATCTATTGCTAGCCAATACTACAGATCAATCGATCACAAAGAATCGTAAACTAAGAGAATAATAACTTAGAATCGAATATAGAACAGTAAAGCTTCACAATGATAGCAGAATAAATGAATAGCAGATGTCTTTCTTACAAAGAGTAAAATAGAAATGCAATTCGTTAATGAATTTGTATTCAATCTAAAAATAGTCAATCAACTCTACAGTCGAAATAAACAATAAACATAACTTCACACAACAGTAAACAAAGATTGAGAATACAAACGACAAGGTAATTCCACCAGAGCCGGGCCCTTAGTGCCAGTGAAATACTACTGGGCTACTTCAGATCTTAATAAATGAAACGAAATGCGTGCTTGATATTAGTTAAACATAAAGTATTACAAAGGTTGTTCTCTCAAAGCTAAGAGTCAATAAACATAGTATTTCAGAAGAAATGTCTGAATGTAAGAACTTTTTTCGACTAACTGACTGACTGATTGACTCTTTCATCACTAAAGGACATTTCTTTATATATCAAATCCTGACGGACAAGACGAGGAATAAGATGAGTTTGAACAACGATCCCTATTCTCTCCCCTTCGTTTAGTTATCAACTTGTCTTCCTTGACCGAGGCCAAGCTATCCCCTGCCTTTTCTTGGAAATTCATTTGGATCTCCTTGCCTTTGGCTGGATGTGGTTCAATGCTGATGGAGCAGCAGTTACATTGATCTCAGCATCGCCTTTGGTATAGTTGTTCCCTTCATCTAATCCCTATTTTATCAACAAAAAGCATCCTTTAGTCATATTTTTACAATGAACGTAAATCTTTCCAATCCCATCATAATTCTTATAATAAATTACCTTCTCAAGGAAAAAAGGAGTATGTCCATAGTAAAAGAATGAGAAAATATACAGTGATTTCATACCTTTTCCTTTGCTAACTCTTGCTATGAGGGATACCAATATCCTCATCAAACTATTCCATTTTCTCATCATGCTGTTTCATTTCTTCATTATTTCCCTCTTCACTGTTTTGTTCTTCTTCATGACACTATTCTTCATCACTGTGCTGCCTTTCATCACTGTGTTTTTCTTCTTCATCATGTTGTTCTTCCTCACTATGTTTTTCTTCACTTTGCTCCCTTTCCTCACTATGTTCTTCTTCCTCATTATGCTACTCTTCTTCACTGTGTTCTTCTTCCTCATTATGTTGCTCTTCTTCACCAATCATGGGAAATTTGAACTTCTTAGGAATGGGCTTACTAGAAGAAGGAGAAAGATGCTAAGTGGAAGGTGAAGGAGATGCATGGGATGAAGAAATAGTGGTGAAATCGGGATGTGCAATGAAAGTGTCCCAAGAGATTTCCTTCTTCTCAAGTTGATGAAGAATGACAATATTGATGAGGGAATGATGGAAAAGGCAAGCTGGCTGCTGAGAGGGAGGTCTCTTTTGGACCGTGGAGGCCATCTTTTGAATACTTCTATGGAGGAAAAATGGGAGGTTTAACAATTGGACTCTTGTGATGTGCATGAGTAACCAGACATGGTAAGCATAGACTCGGGAAAAGCTTTTCTCGCATGTGAAATATTTCATGATTATCTTCATGAGGGGAGCATAGCTAGTCAACAGATATGGAAAAGGAAAGATGGATGGGCATGCGTCCCAATTCTCCAGCTTCAAAAATGGTTTGTACTGTTCTGAGTCTAGGTAGCTCTGTTTAAACCATTTTTCTCCGATATACGGGATTTTGGTAGCTCTGGAAATGGATCTAGGAGAAAACTTGAAATCTAAGCTTGCCAACTGAAAATGTTTCCCTTGCAATCTAAAAGCACATAGACGTGTCAAGGGGAGATAGCTTTTCACCTCCTGAAACCTTTGAAAAAACTTTAAAAATTCAACTTCATGAAAGTTAAACAGAACTGAAGGATGGGCATTTACTTCTTCAGTTAGAAAAGGTTCATACCTCTTGTGAGGGCCACTTCTTCTGTCTTTCCTGGGAGGCATTTTGTTTTGGATACTCTTTGCTATTTGACCAAGACAAGCTGTTTGAAATGGTCCTTGAAATGGTTTCTCAACACCAAACATTGTCCTCTTTGCAAGTCACTGTGCTCCATTGATGCCAACAAACAAGAACTTGTCAAATGATAACCAAAATCAATTCATCATTGTGCTTGGGCAAAGATCTTGAAACGATGTGTTTGGTATCCTTTGTTGAAGAAGGATATCCTTTGTTTTGACAAAACACCTTTCCCTCAAAACACTGCTCTTTTGCTATTCACTTTTCTTTACAAAGTAAACAAGAACACCTTTCAAATGACTTGAAGACCTTGAAAATAGACTATGCCTTTTTTGAATTCTGGGGGCTGCAAAAATTTTACTATATCTCAACATAGAAAAAACCTCTTTAAAATGACCAGGCCTTCATCTTATAACCACTGTTTCCATCTGAGTTTTTAACAAACACAAGCCTTTGCAAAATATTGTTAAGATGCTTCTCAAATATTGATTTAAAGACCTCTTAAACTAACTCTGTCCCTTTATAGCAAATGTGGGCTTTCACTTTTTTTTAAAGGCAATTAGGGCTCTCTCAAAACTGATAAAAACATCCTCCCCTATCACTGCACTAATTCTTGACATCCACAGCAACAAAACTCTTTGATTTTGATCAAAGGCCCTAACTTCTAATCACTTCTTCTCTCTTGTGCTTTTTATATGATAAAGTGGTTTCAAAATCACTATTTCTTCTTAGGGAAAAAGACAACAAAAACACCCTTTTTCAATTTCAAAATTTTCCATGAAGTGAAGAAGTACCTTGAATAGTGTTTTTGGGCCTTGGTTGGTCGAAGGAGCAGCCTTGAAAAGTGTTTTTGAATGCCAATGGAGGAGCGGCACGTTTGAAGCAGAGGGCACTGCGCAATGGAGGTAGTCGGGTGTTTTTTGGGCATCAGTGACCTGAAGATACAGGCACTCCACACACCGCTACAGGCACATCGCAACTGCATTTAAACGCTGTGTTCGGGAGCTCACAGGTGCACCGTGCAAACCTACAAGCGTGCCGCGCAGGCCTTGAGCTCAAAAAATCTTGAAGAAATGCCAAAATCACTTGTTTTCTCTAGTGTTCAGCTAATGGATGTTTGCTTTGGCTTTTGAAATTACAAATGGGACCTTCGAAATAGTCTCCTTCCTCTTTTAAAAGTCAAACAAGCTAAAATACCGTTGTAGTTGCTTTGTGAGGGTTCAAATTTCTTTTGAAAAAAGGCCTTTTGGTCATATCAAACATAAATCACTGTATTTATAATTTCATCACCTTTAAAACATCATAAAGACCTATATTCGACCAAAACTCATAACAATAATACTGTGGCTAGATTCTTTTTGAAAACACCATAGACATGACCTATTCTGAAGTAGAGAGACTCCTCAAAAGAAAAATCTTTTTCACTGCCTTTTCATTTAGGAAATAACTCTGTCACTGTATGTCTATTTTGTCCTTCAAAAAGGAACATGCTCAAGAAACAAATACAAGATTGTTGATGCATCCTTTGCCTATCTCTTGGAAGGAGATGATTTATAATTCTAGAACTTACTTTGACAATCTTAACTTTCTTGGTGTTTGATGACTTGTTATGCCCATTGTTGAAATTGGTCAAACACTATTAGGCACCTTTTATTGAAATTTTCTTTTTTACTGTGGAAAAAGAACCTAATTTTCACTCACCCAGATTTGGCCTATACCTGTTTATCAAAGAGAAGCCTTTTAAAGACCTTCAATGAAATCATATACAACAAAAGAGTTTTTTTTTATGTAAATTAAAATGTCTTGTTTGATGACTGTGTTATGCCTTGTTTCTTTGAATGTTATCTTGAATTTGAGACATTTTTTCATATCCTTCCTGTCATTGTGATGAGCCTGTTTCAAGTTCTGGACATTCTAGCCTTTGTTTACTCTTCGAAGGAGACTTTTATAGATAAAGAAAAATAATTCTTTTGACACCCTTGTATCACTGTTTTGATGATGTCACAAATGGCTTCAAACCATGAACCTTCAGATGCTTCAGGATTGTTGGGTATCGACCAAAGTCACATTGACTGATGAGAGGATCGTAGACATATAAGGATGGACAAACACTCTCCATTGGTATAGGGCTTTGGTTTAAAGCCCATAAGCAAAGCCATGAGGGCTTAGGCCCAAAGTGGACAATATCATACCATTGTGGAGATATGTGGTGTCCAGAATCCTTACAAATGGTATCGGAGCCATGCCCCAAAGTTAGCGAAGTGGATGAATCCTCGAATGTCGAACGAAGGTGGTGGGCCCCGGTAATATCACGATGGGATCCATGGATGAGCTTGGTTAGACAGGGGGTATGCTCCGGATTCTTCATGGACGTGTCCTGGTCCCAACACGGTGAAGAGGAGTTGACCTGGGATAGAGCAAGCTCTCGAGGCAGGTGGTGCTCCATGTAAGGCGTGTGTTTCCAACGCATTGGAGCAGAGAATCCTGGTTGATAGAGAGTGGACGGATGGATAATCGTTTGAGGGGAGGCTCGATTGTTGGGTATACGACCAAAGTCCCACATTGACTAGAAGTGGGAAGGATCATGGGTATATAAGGATGGACAAATATCTCTATTGGTATGAGGCCTTTTGGGGTAAAGCCCATAAGCAAAGCCATGAGGGCTTAGGCCCAAAGTGGACAATATCATACCATTGTGGAGATATGTGGTGTCTGAGAATCCTTACATGAATTTAAATTCTATCTTTTACACAGTGAACTCCTTTAAGCACCTCTTGAAGCACTACTACTGTATCAGTGGTTTCATCTATTGGAGAAATTGGTGTAAACAAGTTTTTAGGCCATTTGAAGCATTCTTAGCCTTGTGCTCTTTCAATGAGGCCATACCCCTGTTCCTGACCCTCTGTTTGTTAAATGAAGGAGGCCTTTATCATGTTCCTAACCATCTTCTTTTTTAAATGAAGGAGGTTAACATAAAATATCTAAACCATATGCTCTTTATACTAGAGGAGGTTTACATCAAGTGACCCAACCATTTGCTCATGTTTGAATGAGGTTAACACAGTCACCCAACCATCTGCTCATGCTTGGAGGAGGTTAACACAGTCATGACATTTCATCCCTTTCTCAACCTATGTCACCTTTCCTTGTAATGCATATCTCTGCTTGGCATATCACAATGAGTAATAAAGTGAAAATTTGACAATATGCTATGAGAGACATGTTCTGAGATATGAATCATGTTGTTAGAATACCCTTGTGAATATTTTGGAACCAGGAGCAACATGACTTGTATCTGTAGAGTATTTGATTGTTAGTCATTACTTACTAACCTTTCTTGACTGTGTTTGCAGAGGCTTATTTAATTTTCTTTCTTACCAATACTCTTATCCCAGGCTCAAAACAACATGAGAAGCAACTGTCTTCTCATGTTTTAGCTTGACAATGTCTTCTAGAATACTTGTACATCTCTGCTTTTGAAAGAGATACTGAAACATTGTAGATCAACATAATATCAATTTGGCTTTTGAAACATGCACTACTAAGACATCAAGACCTTTTAGTGGCGTGACCTATGGGTGTATCAAGCTTTGTTTTTTGTAGACTAAGTGCCATTTCATGTTTGACTGGTATTGAACAAAAGATTTTGGCTCAGGATGCTTTTGCAAAGGGAGGGTTTCCTAAAGTGCCACTACCTAACTTAGGGGAGATCTTTGATAGATTTGGAATATTCTCTTAGGTATGACCAGATCTTAAGATGACATATGACCAGAGGTAGGGTGGCTGATATTCTTATCAACATTTGGTTAATGAATGACCTGGGGATGAGGGTCAATGACAGCAGATGACTTTATCTTATGACAGCTGGTGAATAGGATTATATGACTGAAACTAGATAGGACTTGACAACTAGGTTTTTCTCATCATAGGTTGATTGAAAAAGGTAGGAAGACAAAAAAAAATTAGGGGTGTTTTCTAGATGACAGATTTGAAAAATTGGAGATAAGCTTCTAGAAAACTAGGCTTTAAAAATTAGTCATCATCAATAGGTGAAAAATACTGATGACTAACAACGATTAACATATATTTTGTTCTCATCATGAGTTTCCTCTACTATCTTTTTACCATTAGGAAACATTTCTTGTATCAACTTTATCAAACCTTCCATGTTTGCTTTTAGATCATTCTTCATGTTTTCCATTTTATCATCGATCTTAGCTTCCATGTCATCCATCTTAGATTCCATGCCAGCTTCCATGCCATATATCTTATATTCCATGCCATTAATCAAACCATCCATCTTAGATTCCACACCGTTGACATAAAAGGTATGTTTTTAACACCTATTTATCTCACATTAATTATCAATACAGGAACAACTTTTTGTTTCAAGAGTGTACTCTGTTTGAGACTGCAATTGAGCTAAGAGTAATGCTATGAAAGATGTAGTATAGTGTTCTAAATACAAGATTAAATAGATGCTTGAAAAAGAAATCTAATTACAATAACATGAACTCAAATGCTCTTAAAATCTATCTATTCACTCAACAACCGTCAATCAAGGATACAGTAGAAATAACTCATTCCTCTAGAAATTGATGCAATTGAAATCAAACTGAAACAAGACAATCAATCTAGGAACGTGGAAGCAATACCCAGTATTCTCTACAGTTGACAGTCCTGCGTTAAAGCAATTAAGGATAAATAGCAATTGAACTAAAGCTTCTATTGAAAGTAAACTAAGAAAGCTCTTCGAAAGCAAACTCTTTGCAATATGTTAACTAATGAATTGGAAATGAACAACACACTGAAATCGAACAGCAATGTAAATGAATAACCAACTGAAACTAGAAGAATTGAACAGAAAATATTAACTAATGAATCTGAACAGCAGATATTTAACTTAATAAAATCAAACAGCAATTCTATTAAGCAACAAAACCTTGTCGACATAAAACGTTGTTAAATAATAATCGACATGGACAACAATCCAACGGAACAAAAATTAATTGGAACAAGACATATAATGTTGAACAACAATGCTCTGTAAGGTTTAACAAGCTGATTAATACAGGAATTAAAGTCCTTACTGAAACGAAACAGCAATGCGATTCATTAACATAACGAAATCAATCAATAATTCAACGACAAACTAATTAACTTGCAAATGTAATGAGAACAACCACAAACTATCACATGACAATAATTGAAAGGTAATGATGCAACTAGCAGATCGATCCACTAGGGTCGGGCCCTCAACCACCAGTGAAACGCCGCTGGGCTTTACTCCAGTGTTAAGAAATTAAACGGCAATGAACTCTTGTATTAATCAGGCATGAATAATGTTTACAAACAGTTTGTACTCTCTTAACAAGAGTCGATGCACAATTCTGAAAATTACAAGAAGGAAAGTCTCCCCAATGGCAATACATGCTTCTCCTTTTATAATCAAAAAGAGGAGAAATTAAATAGTAAATATGATCTCTCATAACAAAATTTGATTGTCCCTAACCAATTGATCAACAAGAAAATATATTTCCATCAATCTTTCAACAAGAGCAAGTCGAATTTGGATTTTCAGCTGATATAATTTGGAGGAAGACCGAATTTGGGCAAAACCTTCTTCAGGAAAGTTAATTTGGTTCGTTTTGGACAAAACCCATGTTCCAGATTTTCCAGATTCTTCTCCATTTTCCTAAAATCTCAACCGCAAAACTGTCACTTCTTATTCCAGCGAATTTTTGAGTTGGAATATTTGATGATGATCTGGAGATCAAATCTACAATTTGGAAAATATCTTGGAGGCTAAAATGGTGAGTGATGTTACAAAATATATTAATAAACCATCATTGATAAAATTATGCATAATAATCATCAATTTATTAAAAATAAAGGAGAAGAAATAATATTTATCCATAAGAGAATAAATAATTATAAAATGGATTTATATGATAAATTATGATAAATTACATGATAAAGAAGAGTAGAAATGGATGAAATAAGTGTTAAAAAGTGGTCATATTGACAGCCCAACACACGCCTTTCTTCAAACCATCCATCTTAGTTTCCAAGCCTTTTCTCAAAACTTCCATGTCATTTTTTGTTGCTCTTTGCGAGAGAGAAATTTGTTGCACTTGCTCTTGTAATTTTGATATGTCATGTTGCAATTCTTTGTCTTCATGAGTCATAGTAGAGCTTTCTAAAGGCTTAATGGGTGTTGAATTATTTTTAGGGGCCATTTTATAATCCAATACTGATATCTATTCTACAATATGCCCTTGGAATCAATTCAACTTGATTCTTCAAACAAGAATTATGCAATTCGGAAAAAAATACACACCTTTTACTTGCTTTTGAGGGGCTCGACATTGAAATTGAATTATCTCTATAATTTTGGATCCTCAATATCTGAAATTCAGCCTTGTAGTAGCCCTCTGAAGCTTCTTTCAAATGCCATAGGTCTGATCTAATTTGGATTCTTCAAGGCAAAGTTATGTCCAATCTCCCACTTTTGCACTGAAAATTGTCACCTTGACATGTCGTTGTCTGTATGAGCTCATTACCACTCATACTTTCCTCCTTTGCAAGTCTAAAAACATCATTTCCTCATATCAAGCCCTGAAAATAAGAGAAAAGCTCTCAAAATTCTCTAAAACTCTAGTATCGCACTTTCTCTTTGTCTTACATGTGGTCACACACCTAATGGTCATGTATCCTATGTACTTGATCGCACTTTCTCTGTGTTAAGGGTGTGGACCCCTGTAAAGATTAAAAGGGTGCAAGTAAACTCAAAAAGCTCACTTTCAGTCATTTCTAGAAGCTTTTGGAAGGAATATTACGGTGGCAAGTCCGCTCTTTTTAGGTTCATGTACCCCATGCCTTAAGGAGCTAACCCCTTGATGTGAGGAGCTTTTCCATTTGAAGGAGGATTCTATCCCTTCATAGGTGGAATTGTAACCTTCTCTTTTGCACTCTAAAAAGAGACATAGGGCAGCCTCAAAGGGTTACTAATGGACTAGACAATTGATGAGTTTAAGCTTTAGTATTATTTGAGGTAAAGTGATGTTGGAACCTAGAATCCTTTAACTGAGATTTTGTGAAGAAGGATTACATAACTCTATGTTTCTTAGCTGGAAGAGTGCAAGGCTTGTCAGAGTAAAGGAGATTCTTGCTTCGAACCCCGAGAAGGGTTGTTCAACATCAAGGCTGAAAAAGGTTGTAAGGTTCTTCTACTATTCAAAATTAATACAAATAAATTTGTTTTTCTCAATAAGTTGTTAATTAACCATTTATTTTATGGATTCCTTGATTACCATGATAGGCATGATTTATAATATTTACTATGCAGGTGCTATTTAATGTTTGTTTTTTTGTGATTGCAGGTCTTCAAAGATAACTCTTTCGAGTGATTGGAGGACGACTACTACGAACAAGCACTGGATCTAAGGTAAGACCTTAACACCTTTGTAGTATTTACTTATAAATCACATATTTCTAGAGAAAGATAGGTTTTTTTTTCTATTTGTTGCTAGACTATCTTCTGATACTAGGGAGATCGGTCTTGTCAGTGATATCCATTTATTCAGCCAACAAAATGGCGAATCCGCTGGGGAATGAGTTTGGATTTTTGGTTTTTCTTTATTTTGACTTGAGAAAATGATTTTTCTGGATTTTTATTGATGTATACTTGCCTCGGTATCTTAGTTTTAATTTGATTTGAAAATTTTTGAAATATTTTGAGTTTTTCTTGAACTTTTCTAGGGACCACACTTTGTCTTCTTACACAGTGCGGGCATATTCACACTTTCCTTAAGTAACCAGTGCGGGACTGCACCTATTGCTTCTGGGGCCTGCGAACCCTATTAAAATTTTCGAAAATATTCAGATTTCTTCTTCCAGTTTAAGTTTAAATTGTTTTATGACTCTTAGAGTTTGCTCAGATCTGTATTTTTCCTGTCAAAAACCTCTTGTGAGTGAGTTAAAATAGTATTTGTGTTTTGAGTGATTTTCTAGAAGTTTTGAATATTTGGAGTGGTTTTAACTTGGTCTCTGTAGTGACACAAAGATTAGAAGCTTGAAACACCTCAGATCACACTGGTGTCTTTTTGTCTTCTTGATGACTCTAACTTGGTTGCAAAATCCATCCCTTTTGAGAAATAAATCTACTTTTCTCTTTGCAAATCTTTGAACAAGCTTTGTTATAAGTTCTAAATTTCATTTTTACAAAAGAAAACATATCTAGATGTTTTTTGATTTGTTTTTTATTCTGTGCAAATGAATCCTTAGTTTTCTGAACAACTAAGCAAAACATTCTCAAAAAAAAATTTGAAGCTTTTATTCAATTAGATTTTCGAAGTTTTTAGATATCAAAATTAGTTTTTCATAGTTTTGGTTTCTTTTATAGAACTTGTAGTTCTCTTTTGAAAGAAAAATTGTTTTTGTAGTTTTGAGTTTTGAAAGTGGAAGGGATTTATTGTGAGCATTGATTATTTGTCTCGTTTGAGTTCTTATTGAAAAACAAAAATATTTTCTTTTCATTTATTCTTCATGTTGAAAAAAAACAATTGTCTCTTAAGAAATTGCATTCTCTAACTCTTTCTTTAGCTAGAATTTCATTGGAAGAAAAACGAATTGTTTATTATTTTACGTGCATTTTTTTAGTGTTTTTGGAAGTCAAGTCTTCACACCATCAAAGTTTCATTTCCATACATATTGAATTAAAGAACAGCCATAAAAGCAATGCTTGATTAAAATTGAACTAGTAATTTTTTTTATTTCTAGGGCTCTTATCACCAGTATAGCTTAGGCTAGTATCTTGGAGTAGGGAGTAATTAACTCTCCAAGATAGTAAAAACAAACAAGTAGATAAATCTTGCGGTAGGAAATAAATCCAATTGTAATTGGTACAATCTGGGAAGCTTCTATTAAAGGAATTAATCATGAGATCATGTTCGAATCTTTGAGACAATCAATTCTGTTTCATTGGGAAAGATAGAACATCTGCGCACATTACAAACAGTAAACCTCAGATTAACCATTGTCGAGGATCCTGGGTTCAGTTGTTGGTAAACCTCGGAATGACCATGTCAAGGAGCCTTAAAGGGGATTGAGCTTTGTCACTCTGCCCTTGCATGTAGAATCAGATAATAGACTGTTCCCCCAGTTGTATTTGTTACTGTTGGTAACCTTAGTGTCCATAAACATAAGATTATTTCCTAAGGTGATGGTGAAGGAAATATCTCACTGTACCTAGAGCAGACGTCGACTAGACTCACTTGGACTCTCTGGGGGGTTCTTTTCACTCGAGATGGCTTTGTGAAGAAACTTGTGCCAGTCTGTTTCATTAAGCAGGTTATTGGGGTAACTGTTCCAACCACCCTTTCTGTATTAAAATTATACTAAGTTGGATTTCATCACCAACTAGTGTTTTTTAGTATGGGAAGTTACTGTTTTTGTGTGGTTTGAAATCTTAGATTTTTAGGTGTGTGATTCAGTTGTTTGTTCCTTTAGATATTTTAGGTGTTTTTATTGAAATTTTCTTTGTTTGCGTGTGATTAATTGATATTCAATCATGGTATAATTATCGAGATAGTCCCGAAGACTTCAAGGGAAGCCCCCTGAGTATACACCAAGTCAATTTGAAGGGCTGCGTGCTCTAATATCATCTAGTAGCAGTAGAATATGATAAAAAAAAGTCAAAATTTCATCTATATTTGTTCATCCTGATCATCAAATACCCACAACAGAGCATATTCAACAGCCAGTTTCAGTTTTCGAAGTTACTAGTAGTATTTCTCCTTCCAGTGAATTAGCTGAAGAACCTGAAATTTATGATCCTAACACTGAATCTATTGTTTTGGAACCATCCTCAGGATTTATTACTCCAACTTCTAGTGATCCTGGTTCACCTAGGGTAATAAATATCGTTACTAAAGATCTTCCTACTGGCCTCATTTCTATTGAAGAACTTGCCAGTCCAGACGAAGAAGTAACTCTTCCTGAATCCCCACAGTCTTTGAATCTTAGGGAGAGTGAATCCATTTTCTACAGCCCTATTAGGAGTGACGCTTGGTATTTATATTTGAATTTTTTTTTAGAAAACCGGGGTCTTGCTTTTTCACCACCTCGAATTCCTTTTCATCCTATGCGCAAAGGTTATTATCCTTCATCGATCATGTCAGGAGAGTCATCTATGTTTTCCCAAACACCGGAAACATTTTTATACGGTGGTCCTTCTATTCCTTCGGGATACCAGACACTCTCTAGTACTTTCTCAGGAGCAACTCCTCGACCAACTGAATAAGTATTATAATCCGGTCTTAATGGAATTAAAACTGAAACATCAAACGCAAAGAAAATCTTTATGATGTCTGGTAATATTCCAAATCCTCAACCTCAAGGTGGTCAGTTACTGCCTGGGGAGCAAACTCAGGATGGTCAGTTACCACCTGGGGGGCAACCTCAGGGTGGTCAATTACTACCTAGGGGGAAACCTCAAGGCAGTCAATTACCGCCTGGGGGGCAACCTCAAGGCAGTCAGTTACTGCCTGGGGGGAAATTTCAGGTTAAGTTTTTCCTAGGAAAAACTGTAGGACAATATTATTTTGGAGAACAACCTCAAGGAAAATACATACCTCAAGGTTATCAACCTTCAAGATAGTACATACCCCAAGGTCAACCCCAGACTTAGTATGTTCCTCAGGGTCCTTATCAACCCCAGATTCAGTACGTGCCTCGGGGTTATCAACCTCAAGGTCAGTACCCAACACAAGGTTTTCAACCACCTTCTGGTCCATCATTTGTACAAGGAGTTTTAAATTTACCACTTAATTATCAACCCTACGTTCAACCAGGATATGGTCCTTCATATGTACAACCTTCTATGGGACAATGCCCCAGAATGAACACGGTCTGGGATCCATCCCAAATTCAACAGACTATGCAACCTAATGTGTAGTTACCTATTCAACCTAGACAACCTTTGGTTTCTCGTCCAACCCAAGAACCTGTCCAGCCTAATGTTCAAATCCCTGCACCTAGTTCTGTTCAGCAGCCTGGGCCTAGTACACCTCAGACTCTGCCTTAAACTACTGCAACTACTGCAACATCTGTTCAACCTACAACACCTATTTCTGAAGTATCTGTAGCTCTGGTTTCTTCTATCCCTGCATCCGTGCAAATTCCTCAAGTCTCTGCCCCAGTCAAGACCTACAGTTCATACTTCGGTCCAGATACCTAAAATACAAGCTGGTACAAGTACGATTGTCACAACTCAACCGCAATTCACATTTCAACCATACCAGGGACAGTATCAATTTAGTCCCGTTGCACAAAACCTAGTTTATCAGTATCAACCGTATCTTGGCTATACTTATCAACAACCTCAACAACCCTAGTTTGGTCCGGTTAATCCTGGTTTCCTGGGAGGTTATACCATTCCTAATGAAATCTAATTCCCAGTTATCCTGTCTATCCTCCTCACGGAACTACTCTTATTACTCAAGGTTTTCGCAACCCTAACCGTCAGTTACCATTTATTGCAACTTTGGATTTACCTGATTTGTCGTGCCTTACGAATGATCCGATTTACTATCTTTCATATTGGACGCCAATGCCACATAAGTTTCCCAATGATATACCGAAATTCGAGGGTAATTCAGGAGAGGATCCATCAAATCACGTTATGACTTATCACCTCTAGTGTGTGTCTAATTCGATAACTGATGATTCAATTCGCTTACGTATTTTTCAACGAACTCTTATTGGTCTTGCTTCCAAATGGTACATTGAGTTAACATGAGGCTCTTTTAATGATTTCAATCAGTTATAAACTGTTTTCTTAACTCATTTTCAGTTTCCTGTTAGATACGACAATGGCACGAAACTATTGAATTCACTAAAACAATCCACTTCCACATATGTTTCTGATCATATTCACGAATGGCGACGTAGAAGCTGTTTAGTGAAAGTTTTCATTCTGGATCAAATTTTGGTGGAATGGTTCATTAAATCATTGTTACCCAAAATCACTGAAGATGTAGCTAAGGGAGGAGTTTTTATTGAGGAGAAAGTCATTTCTCAAGCTCAGTACCTTGACCTCGTTTACATGCAGTCAGGTACTTTACATTAAAAAATCCTTGATCTTCCCAAACACGGTCAAATAACTGCAGCTCCTTCAGGGTCTCATGGCATTGATGGTATGATTGGTTCAGTTAGTACTAAAAGCAAGAAGAAATCTTCAAAGAATTCTTCTCCTATAATAACTTTACCTGATTCCCTGAAAGGACATTCTTCCGCTGAAGTTTCTGCTGGCATCCATGTCATAGAGTCAACTGCGACCAAATCTAAATATGGCGGTAAAAATAAGGGGAAGAATAAAAAAAAACAAAATTCAAAAGATAAAACAGATCAAAATGAATCTAATGATGAAAAATGCAAACCTCGCTATCCTTGTTTCATTTGTGACGAGGATCATTTTACTAAAGAATGCCCACATCAAGTAGAGGTTTTGAAATTTGTTAAAGGTTCTTAACAACCTGCTGTCTTGAAGGATCCTTTTCCTACTCAAGATAGTAAGATGATTGGTTCTACTTCAAATGCCTTAGAAGAACCCGTTATGATGATGTCTCATGTCAAGACTGTGATGCGATCACAAGATTATGGTAGTAAAAATCCTATTGGTGGTAAAGAAGCATAAAATTCTAATTCAAACACATCAACTACACCTCCTCCTATTTATGATCTGCTACAGATTGAGAAACCCAACTCATACTTAGTAATCAAACCACCTGCTAAAGGTGTACTTTGTAAATCAGCTTTCGATCCACATGCGAGAGCTGCGAAGAATTAGAACATTGTTGAGGACTTAGCTATTTTCCCTTCAGCAATGTCAGCTTTGGAAGTGCTACAATCATGCCCAACACAACATAAATTACTATTGTCTGCCATAGGATCTGTCTATATTCAGGATTTGAACCTAATAATATTTGATTTTGAGAATAGTACACACAGCCTACCTCATCAAATAGCTTTCTAGATTCTAGTATTAGTAAAAGACAGACCCGTCTTTTGGAATATGATTGATGAAGGGGCTTCTAGGTGTATTATGTTGATCCAGTGTTGAAAATTGCTTGGTTCTCCTACACTCAATCAGTCTCTGAAAATTTTAAAATCTTTTTATGGCCGAGGGTTCCATCTTTTTGGTATTTTGTAGGATTTACCTATAGGGTTCGAAGGAAAAACCGTAAATCTATATGTGGAAGTGGTTGATGCCCCTCTAGATTACAACCTTCTCCTAGGTTGCAGTTGGTCTTATGCTATGATTTTTGTTGTTTCATTGGTCTTTCAGCTTATCAAGTTTCCACATCAAGGAAAGCCTTATCTTGATGATTTACAAGCCCATTCATCGCATAGGTCCGATCATGTCACTCATTTATGAGCTATCTTTATGAGATGTAGGCATTATCGAATTAGGCTGAATCCACAAAAATGTGTTTTCTATGTAGAATCAGGTTGCTTACTGGAATTTTTTCGTTTCCAAATAAGGCATTCGTGTTGATCCATCGAAGGTTGAAGCTATTGTCAATCTACCTCCTCCTTCGACTCTGTGCCAACTCCAAATTTTGCAAGGGAAAGAAAACTTTTTACGTCGTTTCATTCCTAACTACACCGAGTTAAGAAAGGGTTTTACCAGGTTGCTAAAACAATACGTTCCATTCTTTTTGGATGAGATCAATAATCGATCTTTTGATGCACTCAAACATGTGTTGACCCATGCACCATTACTCCATCCTCACAATTACAACTGGGATTATTTTTTGTACCTCATCGCTTCTCATTCCAACATTGGGATGGTTTTTGTTCAGGAAGATGAAATCAACAATGAACATGTGATTTACTATCTTAGTTGAAATCTGCATCCAACTGAGATCAAATACACGCATGTGGAGAAATTGGCCTTGGCAGCTATTCAAGATGTCTAAATATTTCGTCACTACATCTTATTACGCAAAACCACAGTGATTTATGACTGTAACCCTATGATGTACATCTTGATGATACAATTGGTAGGGGGCAAGTATTCCGAATGGATAGTTATCCTACAGGAATTTGACTTGGAATTTGAAAAATGCAAGGCAAAGAAATCTTTGGTTTTCGCCGAACTGATGTGTGATTTCCTGTGTACTGATACTGAAAATGTGGCGGAGCATCCCATTGTGGACGAATCCTTGTTTCTTATCAATACTCTTGATCCTTGGTATGGGGATATTATTGTTTATCTCCAAACCCAATATTTTCGGCTTGAAATCTCACAATCTTAGCGATAGAAAATACATTTCCAATCCCATCAATACAATATTATTAGTGATACACTCTATCGTCATGGAGCAGATTTTGTGTTCTGACGTTGTCTTACTCATGAAGAAGCTAAGAAGGTTCTAAATGATTGCCATTCTGGAGCATGTGGAAGTCATATGTCTGGGTATGACACAGCCCAAAAGATATTGCGCACTAGTTATTTCTGGCTGTCCTTATTCAAAGATTGTATTTATGCAGTCTGGAAATGCCACAATTGTCAGATCTTTGATTGTAAAATGCGTGCACCACCCACTCCTCTTCACCCTATAATTGTTGTCGGTCCTTTCAAAAAATGGGGTATTGAATTTATTATATGTAACCCTCACTCGTCCGGGGGGGCATGCATATATTATCTTAGCGGTAGATTATTTTACTAAGTGGGCCGAGAGGATACCTACATTTTCGGTAGATGGCAAGATTGCTGCAACTTTCTTGTTCAATCATATAATTGCAAGATTTGGGGTTCCTAAAGCTATCATTACGGATCATGGAAGTAATTTTTGAAATATCATGATGACTGAACTGAAAGATAAACTTGGCCTGTGCCACGATAGTTCTACTCCATATTACCCGCAGGCTAATGGTCTGGTTGAAGCTATCAATAAAGTTTTAGTCACTATGATCAAACAAATCATTGGTATTCATAAGTCTAATTGGCATTCCATGTTATTTTCATCACTTTGGGCATATCGGACCTCAGTAAAAACATCAATTGGTTTCACTCATTTTCAACTGGTTTACAGTTTGGAAGTTGTGTTACCTATTGAATGCAAAATTCTGTCATTAAAATTAGCCATAGAATTACTCCCAGCTACTTCTAAAGAGGAGAAACATTTTTTGTACTTAGCTAAGCTAGATGATAATCGACACACTACTGCATTAGCAAACGAGGCTCATGCAAAGCGAATAAAAGCTCAATACGACAGAAATGTTACACCTCACAATTTTTCAGAAGGACACCTAGTTTTAGTATAAAATCAAGCGAATGATAAGCTAGGGGCTGGAAAATTTGTACCTATGTGGCATGGTCCTTACATTTTTAAACAAAATCTAGCAAAAGGGGCCGATGAATTGATAGATTTTGACGAGATCTACTTAGATAAACCCGAAAATGGGCTTTACCTGAAGAGATATTATGCTTAAAATTCTGAGTGGATATTTTTTTTAGATTAGTTTCTTTACTGCTGGTGTGTCTTGGATTAGAAAAGCATGCCTAGTTTAGAGTGTGCTCTTATCACTATTCTTGCTTATCTTGGTTTTACTCTTGATATTGCAAATGTCGACGTCTCTTCAAACCTACATTGGTTTTGCTGATGGTGCTTGTCGTAGTACATGGAACATTTCTTCTGCAGCTTGGGTTATCTATTCACCCTCTGATGAGTTAGTATCCATGCATGGGGTAAGCCTCGGTCAAACAACGACCAACATTGCAGAGTATAGTGTAGTGATTAAGTTATTATCAGAGTCCATATCATTTGGAATTCAGAGTTTGATTGTTAGGTTGGATTCTGAACTCATTGTATTACAGCTTAACAGGGTTTATGCCATTAGAAATCCAGTATTATTATGGTTATTTTTAAGATTTCGTCTTTTGGAACGTGAATTTGATTACATTGAATATCAGCATATTCCAAGACATTTAAATACTTTAGCAGATGCAATTGCTTCTAGTATGATAAATATACATTTGCAATAATCAAAACAGTAAATTATACAACATTCGATAATATGTTACACAAGATAGCTAGTAATAATGATATATCATAGAAAAGAAGTGTGTTTCAAAATATACATCGTCTTTGATCATAGGTTTAAAAGCACCTTATGATTGGCAAAAATAATAATACAAAATGTCAAAAATGTTATAAGTCTACAAATCAATCATGCCATCCCTAGTGATGATCATGATAAGAAACCATTGCTCGAGCCACCCTACACAGGAACCTCCTAAAAGGTCCTAGGACACTAATCACATATCTCTGTAACCTAAGTGGAATATCATCTATATCAGTCTCTGGAATATCGAATTTCAAGCGCTCTAGATGATGCTCCAAGTTGGTCAAGATCTCTGTTGATTGGCCCTATGGGGCCGGTGCTGCTGCATCTGGGTGTCTCCTCTCATAAGGCTGGAGAGTGGCTGGTCGTCATGGACCCACATCTACATTTAAAATTTTTATTATTATTTTTCGACGATTAAAATACAAAAAAAATTATAACTTAGAAAATGTTGAAAATGGTCTTTACCTTAATCATCCCGCTATTCTCCTACTAGGAGAGAAATGTCTCGGTTGCCGTGAAAGACCATCCTGGCATATGGAAAGTCCTCTATAACAAAAATTTGGCGTTCCAGCCAACAAAAATATGTACAAGGAAATGAAACAACCTCTATGCCCTCAGCGTGATGGGCCATCAAAGCAACCCAACGAACCATCCTAGGCTCTTGAGGTCGACCAACATTGACAGGAATGTGCTGCGGGGCTAACATGGGGATCCTCTCTAGAGAAACGGTGACTACAATGGATACATATCCAAAGTTGTTTAGATTTCTATTCTTTGCTCTGGTTATTTGGCCTTTCACATTTTTCAACACAGTCTCGAACCAGTTGAAAATGGTGCCTCGAAAACAGTCTATTGCAATCCGCATTTGGGATCCAGTAGCCACATGCAATGCTGCACTCCTGCACAGTATAGTAACAGTGAAAGAAATGAATTTAAGCTCAGGTTGGATGATAGTTTTAATATCAATCCGTTTATTCTTGGGTTCTGCTCGATCATCGCAAAACTCTAGTCGAAGACTAGCGACAGACTGACCACCTGGCCTAGTCCCAAACAAAGATATTTGTTCACCCCTTTTGGACAAACCAGTCAAAAAATATATATCCTCTGGGTCAATTTTGAGCCGGTGGCCACCAATAACAAAACACTGGTCCTGAGTGTCCCATTTGTTTACTAGCCATGTCAGGAGGTCTACTTGGGCCCTCATGCCCTGTATGGCCCAGAACTTGTACAAATCGGATGATCTCAATGCCTACATTGTGGGCAAATGATTCATTCTGGCGTCATCTACATCCCCATGCTTGTGTTCTCTCCAAGTAAGCATTTTGAATGTCCTAAAATACATAAAGAGACATATTATAACAATCTTGTTTGAAAAATTTTGGGCGGAAATTGAGAAATTTAAGTTTCAAATTTAATTGCACGGGGTACACACCATTTTCTCATACACAGTGTGATACGCATGGGCACTGTGCAATAGGTGCGAACCCACGAATTTTTTTTACAAAGAAAAAAGTCAGGGTCCGCAGGGCTCGCTTGTTGCACATGCGGACCCCCGCAAGCGATTTTTTCAACCTATTTTTCCTTAAAAAATGAAATTTAAAGCGTAAAAACAAAATGTAAATGGATGAAATGCAAGTTAAGGAGACGTGGGTTACCTAGAGCTGATGGTTCTCGATTCCGACGGACGGATTTTTCAGAATCTTCACAGGAAATTTTTTTACCCAAAAGCTCTCACTTTTCACTCTGAACTGAAATGGTAAAAATGAAATTAGAAAAGCCCTTTTTATAAGTTTTTTCAAATAAATGAATTTTTAATTTGTTTATTTTTTACTTTAAAAAGGTAAATTTTGAGAACATTTTTATTATCTTAAATAGGTATGGGTAATGTTTCGAGTTTTTGTGCAGAAAATTGGATTTTTTTGGAAAATTGATCGTTTTTCAACAAAGAGCATATTTTTATCACTTTTTCAGACTCTTTCAAAAAATCTACAAAAAAGAGAAAACTTGGAGTCCTCTTTTAAGCTCTTTTCAGACTCTTGAAAATTGAAAAGATTGCTAAGAACTTGATTATTCGAACTTGTTAAAATAAATGAATGATCGTCCTTTCAGCATAATTTTACCCCTTTTACAGACTGAAATGGATTATTTACGAAAAAGGTACACATTGACTAATTACGGTCAATAGAGTTCTCTCCCGCATTATTTTATCCTTTTTCTGGCTCGAGAGACTAAATTTACGAAAAAGTATACCCATGGAGTTTTCTTAAGTTTTTCTTCTAACTCCATAAAATTGAAAAACATTGAGTTTCTCCTATACTGGACTCATTAAAATTTAACATTAAAGGACCTGTTCAATTTTAAGCAGGAAAAAACCACTCCTTCTTAGGGTTCGAATATTAAATTAAGTTGGACTCATCCAAAGGATGAGCTTATAAACAAGAAAATGTTATCCTCCTCAAGCTTGTGAAAAAGAAAGAGGTACTTGCCAAAAATGGTGGGGGAAAAGAGAGAAAAACGAACCTGTTTGTTACATTTTGACTATTTAGAAAACTGTTAACCACTCTTGAACATGACACTTTTGTTCACCTGGGTTGGAAAAATCGGTTGCCTAACAGTTAGTCAAACCATATTGAAAGTCTTCAGTCGGTTTCTGGGTATTAGCTTTGGGTCAATTGTCACCAAACCATTTGCAGTGTCGTTTTGTGTTCAAGAGGACAATTCAAACAAACCATTCATTTGCGAAATATTTTTCTTCCATTTTGACCATCCCTAAGTCAGTCCTTGCAAATATATTTCTTTAAAACTTGATCTATGATTTCGTGTTATGGGCTTCCCTACGATGGATCACTTTCTATCGACGATAGGTTATTATCTAGGAAGTTGATCTAGAAATCGTTAGTACCTTGAAATCCGCATGCCTCAATGGCAGGGTTCTCACCTTCGATGACAGGTTTCATCATTGACATTCGATCAAATGATTCTGTGACATGTTCAACTTCAGATAATTCATTCACATTTCATGGATTGTACTGAGTACTTTGAGGGCCATTGACATTAGTGGTGGTTACTATGACACTTGTTAATAGTTCACATTATTGACAGGTAATCAAGTGGTTTCTACCATGTTTGACTTCAATACATTCATTCATATGGATAGAATTGTACTGGTTCGAGAAGTGGAAATCAAGACCCTGGATCTAGTTTCTACCATCCAGGCTGCAAGAAATTTTGATATTAATTTATACAGTGGACTATTCATAAACATATGGTTGTGTCCATACTGTATCTACACATGTCTATACTATTGATGTATTGAAAATCATCCCTATATCAGAACAGTTTAAGTCAGTTTTCTAGTTAGTTTTTATTTGAGCATGGGAATTCCTACCTAAATGATGATATGTCTACATATATACATTTTTCATTTGAATATTTTTACAGGTTCCAACTAGGTGTCCACAGGATGATACTTGAAATGATAAATTACTTCACTCTTAATACATGACAGACTCTATCTCCATCTATTACAAACTTCGCACTTTAGGGGGAAATATGTTGCATTGAAAATTGTCACCTTGACATTTCATTGTTCGTATGAGCTCATTATCACTCATACTTTCCTCCTTTGTAAGTCTAAAAACATTAGTTCCTCATATCAAGCCTTGAAAATAAGAAAAAATCTCTCAAGAGTCTCTAAAACTCTGGTATCACACTTTCTCTTTGTCTTACCTGCGGTCCAGCACCTAATGGTCATGTCTCCTGCGTACCTAATCACACTTTCTCTGTGTTAAGGGTGTGGACCCCTGTAAAATATTAGAAGGGAGAATTAAACTCAAAAATTTCACTTTCAGTCATTTATAGAAGCTTCTGGAAGGAATCTTGCAGTGGCAAGTCTGCTCTTTTCAGGTCCATTTACCCCATGCCTTAAGAAGCTAACCCCTTGATGTGAGGAGCTTATCCCTTTGAAGGAGGATTCTATCCCTTCATAGGTGGAACCATAACCTCCTCTTTTTCACTATAAAAGGAGGCATAGAGCAGCCTCAAAGGGTTACTAATGGACTAGACAATTGATGAGTTCAAGCTTTAGTATTATTTCAGGTAAAGTGCTATTGGAACTTAGACTCCTTTAACTGAGATTTTGTGAGGAAGGATTACATACCTCTATGTGTCTCAGTTGGAAGAGTGCAAGGCTTGTCAGAGTAAAGGAGATTCCTGCTTCAGACCTCGGGAAGGCCTCCTCAGCATCAAGGCTGAAAAGGTTGTAAGGTTCTTCTACTATTCAAAGTTAATACAAATAAATTTGTTTTTATCAATAAGCTGTTAATTAACTATTTATTTTATGGATTCCTTGATCACCATGATAGGCATGATTTATAATATTTATTATGCAGGTGCTATTTAATGTTTTCTTGTTTGTGATTGCAGGTCTTCAAAGATAACTCTTTCGAGTGATTGGAGGACGACTACTACGAACAAGCACTCGATCTAAGGTAAGACCTTAACACCTTTGTAGTATTTACTTATAAATCACATATGTCTATAGAAATATAGGTTTGTTTTTATGTTTGTTGCTAGACTATCTTCTGATACTAGGGAGATCGGTCTTGTCCGCAAGATCGATTTATGTGGCCAACACCTACAATGACGTAATTTTGGACTGGTTTTGTAGAGCGAATTTGTACGACTTGCCACGTGTCGCTATTTCCTCCTTTTGATCTGAAGTTTATGGAATGAAAACTATAGTCAGTGTATTTGCGGCCACTTTTCACAACATTCCAATCCGATGCTCAAATAGAGAACTATGAAGATTTTCCCACAATTACCTCTTTGAGATGAAATTCATAAGCCTCAAAAAGCCCTAAATTCAATAGATCATTTCTCCAAAAACATTTCGAACCAATACCTAAAATTTTGCGATGATGTTCCTCAGGATTGTGGCTTCGCACTCTAAAAATTTCATCTTGTGAAACATCATAGAAAAAACGTTATTACAAAAATACCACGATGACCTATTTAGGTTAAATTCAAGAGCCTCCAAAATTACCGAACTTGCACAGATCATATCTCTGAAAATATTGTGAACCAAGCTCTGAAATTTTGTGATGATTTTCATCAAGATTTTGGCTTTGTACTCTAAAAATTTCTGATTTTGAACCTTCGTAGAAAAAATTTATAGTGAAAATTCCACGATGACCTGTTTCAAGCAGGGAAACCCTAGAATCTCAAAGCTCTGATACCAAATGTTGTGAAACCAACTCCAAAAAGAGAAGAAAAGAGATATCAACGCCTTAGAAATAAGCCAATTCAAGGGGGGGGACCTCCAATACATTACATGAATGAAGAATTCTTGAATGATTCAAATTAAAAAACCTCCTTTCTATATATAGGAGTCCATGGGGCCACAATGTAATCCTAGCCGACCTAACAATAATAATTTAAGGGCACAATAATAACAATTTGGGGGTTAAAAGGGTACAATAATAACAACAAGGGACTATACTAGTAATATAGGGACCTAATAGTTTCTCCATGAAATCCTTTGGCATAAGGTTGTGTGATGCACCCGAATCCAACATGGCATTGAGGATAATCTTATCATGAATGTTTAAACTGACATAAAAATGAGGGACCCCTCCTTCTTGAGGCTTTCCATCAACTTCCGGCCCAAAAAAAAGTTCGGGCTGGTAATCATTTAAATTGATAGTATCTGTAGCATCCCCTATATTTAACATTTTCAGGACCTGAGATCTGTAGACATTTTTGTTGATTAATTCAGTGAGAGGGATAGAAATATTCACCTTTTCGAGTTCACTCTTAATACTGAATGGTGTTTGAGTTTTGAGTGGGTTTGAAAAATCAATTCTTTCATCCTCTATTCTTTGGGTAACTTTAGCCTAATTGCTTGTACTGGGAATGTCTCCCTGAGCATTTCTGATAGGGATATCTACTACTTTCTTGGCAGTATTTTATGTGTTTTTCTTTTCTGGGTTATTTGCATTTTTCTTGGTGTTTTCTGTTGTTTTATTGACTTCATATTCAGATACTTTCTTGGCAGAATTTTTTGAATTCTTTTTATTAGAATTTTTTAATTTTTTCTTACTTATTAGGTTGTATTGTCTGTGGACCTCCATAATGGCGCTCTCAAAACCTATTTTTTAATCATTAGATTCTTCAGATCTAAGATCCGTTTGGGTTAGTGAAAGTAAGACTTGTTCTTTTTCAGTGAAAAAAATAGAATCATCTTCACTAATCCCCATCAAATTAATATGATTTTCCTAAACTTCCTCCATTATTCCTTCATCTTCATTAGCTTAGTTTTCTTAAAAGGGATGCCTAATCTACTGATCAAGACCTCTTTTCTCTCTCTTTGTAACTTGTGTAGGGTTTCTTCTTGGGTTATGATTTATGTTTTGGGGTACTGGTTGATTTTCTTTTGGTACCACTCTTTCATTCAGACACATTATTTCCATCATCCTTCCATAGTCCTTACCAAATTGTCAATTTTGGCATCAAATGTGGAGGCTACAGGTTCTTCTCTTATTGTGAATCCCCTCTTAGTCGTCATCCTAGCTCTTTTAGCTAGTAAATTAGCTTCTACACTCACAACCTCTTTTTTCATTTCCTCTAAAGTCGATGAGTCTCTCTCCCTAAGCTGTAGGCTATGTCTTGGTCAAGTCCATTGAGGAATTTAACCAGAACTAACCCTTGGGGTGGTTTCATATTAGCAAGGAGTGTGATGTATATGCTGTTAAATCTAGTACAATAGTCTTGCACACTCTCTTGTGGAGATCTCTTAATAGTTTCATATTTTGATAAAATCTATAGTGGATTTTTCTTGACTTCCAATTAGTTTATGAATGTTTGGTGAAAGGCAGGGAGATCATGAATACTATTATCCGTTAAGCCTTTAAACCATTTTCTAACCTCAACCCCTAAACATTGGGCAAACATTCTCAATTTGAAACTGTCATCATCAATTTCTTGCAGGTCAAAACAATTATTCATTTTATCTATGTGTTGTTGGGCAGTAACAAGGCCAACGCTACCAAATTGTGGAATTTTAGATTGGTAGTATTAGGGCATAGGAGGTAAAGGTGCTTGCAAAACCAAGGGGGCATACTTGGCTGCCATGATTGGTGGGGGTGGTGGAGGGAAATGAATGGTGGGTAAAGTAGGATGGGTAGAGGTACGAAAAATGGATGGGTAAAAAAATATAATGTCAGTCTAATTATGAGATTTAGTTCTGAATAGACCTTGTCCAAAATGAAAATCAAATTGAATGTCTTGCAAAGTGACAAAGTTATCAGGTAAGGAGCTCGACTTGTAAATAACACTGTTACTGGTTTGGCTTTCTGTTTTAGGTTTTTTCCTCAAGATCTTCTCAGGATTGTCTACAATAGGATGGGGATTTGGATATGGATGGGATCTGGTGTATATTATTTTGGGAGTCATAATTTAGTTCAAAATCAAAGACAAACTAATTTTGAAGACTGAAAGAAACCAATCTTCAAAAGAAAGTTGTATCATACATTTCTTTTTAGCTGGGGTTTTCTGAATTCAGATGATATTGAAAATTTTCAGTTATATCCCTAGTATGGTTGCCACTATATTATCACTCTATAATTTATAATATTGGCAAGACTAAATTATAAAGAACAACATCAAAACCTCTTGAAGCCTATGATCTAGCCCTCCTATACTCAGAGAGGGATTTCTCTATGTAAGATTTATATTTTCTTAAGAATTCAGATATTAAGCTATTTAAATTGATATTGGGAGTTTTTTTGTTTGATTGTTCGTGGTTGGATGTAAGGGGTTCCTCTAAATGGTTTCCATTGGGCTATGGAGGTGAAATAAGCTAGTTATATGCATCAAATTCCAGAGAAAATGCAAGGCAAGCTAGTTGTGAATATTGGTGCTTATAACTGAGTGAAATTATGAAATTGAGAAAACATTTTCAGTAATTAATTAAGATAAATTAAGAATTTTTAAGCCATACATCAGAAGAAAAAATTGAAATTGTAAAGACAGTTAGAATTCAGGTACTCTGAACACTAAATCGTAATCTAACTTTCCTACTTTGCAATTAGAATTTAAATGACACACATGAAAATATTACAGGGGGAAAACATTGAACATGAGTAAGGAAGAACATCACCAGGACAACACAACACATGAATCTTGCAGACTGATCTCTTTATTGATGCTCCAAATTGAAAATTTACAAGTGCTTGCAATGAAAAGCACTTACAAAACTAGGGTCCAACACCTAAAACTGAATAAAACTCTACATTTAAAGTACTTGCAACTGATTGTCGTTATCAGAAGGGAAATAAGTTTGTTTATTACAAAGTAACTGAAACTTGACCTATGCGTCTTATGCATGGACGTGTTGTGATGAGTTTTTGACAATTGTCCAAAGTCGCTATGTAACCGTCATTCACTCCAATGAACTTTTAAAATATGTCTAATGTCATCATAAATCCATTATTAAATTCTCTGGAGGTCTATTGTGTAGGAAATTTGATACTGCTGAGTTGTTTTGATATACTGAATCCGCTGATGTAGATAATTCGTTGAGCAACATGTTTTGTCAAAATGCAGAATTGTCATCCTCTGTTGATTCCATGCCAATTTTCCCATTTCTTTGAGTCATAACCTTATTTCTATTCAACTTTCTGTAGACTTCATTAGCCTCGGGGTACTTCACAAATGTAATGTTCCCAAAATGGATTGCTCAGCAACACATGCCTAAAAAATGAATTTTTCAGGGATTTTTTCTTCAGATATCACAAAATGTGCTTAAAAACACTCAGAAGTTAATTCCAAGTACTGCAGTAGCCTTTATTCAGCTTTTATTCTAAAAAAGGTGAGGAAAAGCAGCTTTTCATGCCCTAAAATGATTGTATTCAGAAATGTGCGTAAAAATAAGGGTCATGGATTTTGGATATGTTATATTAGGTCAATATGGATTCACATGCCAAATTTCAGCCAAAAAAATGCATTTTTCTATGTTAAACATATCCTCCATTCCCAATTAGGCTTAAAATTGTTGATTTCCCATGACTTGGAGTATGCAAAAATTTGCTGAAGCTTAGAGAGTGTATTTTCTGAAGGGTTTGGTGAGTTTATCTAGAGATAATAGTATGAAAATCTGAGAATATGACTCAAAGATCTCACATTAGAAAATACAGATCTATACTTGAAGAAAAGGCCTAAAACCCAAGCTTTATGACACAAGAAGTAGAGAATGAACCAGATAGTGTAATTTTCAGAAATTTGAGGTAGTGTTTCATTAAGTTTCAAATATATAATATATCATAGTAAAAAATTATAGATATAAATGGGATATATATAAAAAAATGACTTTTAAGTACATTCCCCTTGGGGATCTCAGCTTATAATGAAGGACATTGAATAGATCTGAGATCTACACCATGGATCTGCAGTAAACTTCAAAAATTTCTGAAGAATAAGTTTCACAGTAGATTAGATCTAAAATAGGACATGGATTGGTTGGCTAATCCATGGATCACCTCAGTGAAGGAAAGGAACCGTTTCACCGAAGATCTCTCCTCCAAACTGCTAGCAAATAAACACTACAACTCTGCCTGCAAAATGACACGGTTTCTGAAGCTAACTTCACTGATGAAGTGATGCACACTTTGGCCTCATGCCAAGATGGAATTTTGAAGCTCTAAGTAGCCATTTCACTCTTGCCAATGGTTTAGATGACTTCCCCACTAAAAAGATGCAATAGAATCCTTCAGATCTGAATATATATGATTCCACTTGTTGTATCTCTCTAAACAGTGAAACCCTAATTAGGATTTATGCTGTCAAGGGAGGTGAAGCTTGGAAAAAATTCTAGATAGTGGATCAATGTAGCACAATTTCCTCCAAGAGACCCTCAAGGAAGGAAGAGGAACTCCTCAATAGGAAATTCCTCCCTCTTAGCTAAACAACCAAGAGAGTTTGAGTTGCTCAAGCAATCTCAAAATCGAAATATCATCGACAACATTTTCCTTGAGCCTTCTCCTTCCTTTTATAAGATGAGGACATGCAAAAACCTGAACCACCTCAAATGAATTAACCCCTTTAACATGGGATCCTCCTTCTAGAATTGCACTGGGTCTTAAAAGTGGTTCAATGTATCTGGTCTGCTTAGTGATTTGGTCTTGTTGACCTAGTCAAGTGGCTCAAACCTATTCACGCACAAGTGGATTTTATTAAGAAAGCCCTGACTTTTCTCTGTTCACATTGGGCATTGATTTATTTTTATGTTTTAGGAGTTTTCATGTCCTCGTTTACATTTTATTCATCAATAAATAAAATTAAAACAAAATTAAATATTCCTATTAGCTTGGGCTATTTAGGAATATTACAACAAATGTTGGCCTGAAATGATAGATGTGCCTAATTCCATGTTGTATGAAGACCTCATTGCTGATAACTTCATAAAATGATTTCCCCATCATATTGTTCTTCATATTGGTAAGCTTAGATGTATCCTTTGAAACCTTTGTGAGCCTTTTGATATAAATTGTGCTAGCCATCAACTTCTCATTGATAATAAATAAGGAAGACAATCCCTTTTGTTCAGTGGCTCATTCCTATTGATGAATCTACTTACTCAAATCTCTAGCCAATGACATATTTATTCCCGTTGTGTACCTAGAATATTCTTGTTTAACACCCTTTTACCTTAAGTATGGTGGTTTTTCTGTCTGCTCCTTGCAGTTGCTCCACTTCATGAGTGCTTTTAGAATTTAGTTATTTGATGATATTTTTGGAAATTTGGGGCTTATCCCCAAGTTCATGTTTTCTCTTTCAATGGAAACTTTCACTGATTCAATTAAATCCCTCTATTCCCAAATTATTTTAATTCATGGCCATATATCCTTCATAGATTCAATTACATCCATCCAAACAATTTGTTCAAATCTTCCTATCATGCTTCCAATTTAGGACTCCTTAAGGTACTTTTGCAATCCTTCATTTAACCTTTTGCTGGTCTACAAAACTGTGGCATGAGATCATTTTTTCCTCTTCATATGGTCATGTACATCACTGACTTCATCTTGCAGTGTTTTAATTTCTGTTGTCTATAAGGGCATGTTCTCCATAGCTTTAGCTAACTTTGAAGTGCCTTCCCTTGGTGTCCCTATTGTTGATGTAGATGATGGAATCACTATAAGAGGGACAGCTTGTTAGTGGAATCTTGGCTGTTACACCATTTTTTTGTCATATAATCCATTTCTATTAGATAGACCCAAGTACACCAAGGATGTGATTCCAATGGATTAGATGACCAAAGTTTTCATCTCAGTTGAGATCAGCCGCAGTTGAGACGAAAACGTTTTCTGAAATCTGTCGCTGAGAGTGCCATAAGTGTAGGTCACACTTTTTAGCCAAAAACCTACACCCTAGACCTTCAGGTCACACTTTACAGGGCAAAAAGTGCGACCTCTGCTGAAAATAGGTCAGAAACTACGACCTGGACTTTTTGCAGGGATTTTTTTGAAAGTTTTTTGGGTTTTTCTGAGCCTCTGTCCAGGGTTGTATGACCTCCATCTTTGCCCATTTTGGACCTATACTTGTTTTGTTTCACTCAAATAAGTGGGAATCTATCCCCCTTGGGCTTCAATACCCTCCACTTTTTGTGGAAGAGTTTTTGCTATTGTAGGTTGTCTAAAATTTCAGAGTCTTCAGCCATTTTTTCAGATCTGATACGTCACCTTCAGATCCGCTTCAGATCAGCTTTTTATCCATCCAAATCACCTCATATAGATTTTTTTTGGTTTTCCTCTAGGGTTCACTATGTTTCCCTTCAGGAAATGGCCTTTCGCCACATTTTTACAGCAATTTTTCCTCTGATTTGTTGCTCTTTTTTGCACCACTTTCCAAAAGATTTTGTCTTTTATATTCCTGTACCTCTTGATCTTAGATCTATTATTTTTTGTTTTAGTGTGTTTTGATTAGTTTTTTACTCACCTATAGACTAGTTGTTGAGAGGCCCACCTCCTTGGGTTTAGATTATTATATTATTAGATGTTTATTTCCTGTTTTTGCAGGCCTATATATTGTCATTTGCAGGTTTATTTACAACCATACAACCCACTTTTTTTTTCTCTACAAACGTCTGGGTTTAAAATTAAAATTTACATAATTTTACACACACACCCTAAGTGAAAAAGGGCTTGGATAACACTGCCAATAAAATACTCTAAAACATTGAAATAAATTGATCCTACACCTTTCTTCCCTTGTTTCGACATTATAATCAGTTGATCCTGCACCTCCCTGCCCTTGTCGGTCTCTTTTTCCTTTGTGTCGTGTTTGTGCCATCACCATTGCGCCACCAATGCATTTCTCCTAGAGACTTCTTGGCCTTCATCCTTAGTTTCTGATAGGAAGACATACTCTCCCGCATAGGATTTGAGTTAGTCCTCCACCAAGTCCATAAACCGACTCTTATTTTGGTCCTTCAGGTTCTCCTTCTCATTCCCCCTTCAGTTCTCCCCCTCACACCTTCACCATGTCTGGTGCACAATCTTATGTTGGTGGCAACCCTGACCCTCAGGCTGGGAATACCACTAGTGGGACCGTTACAAACGCTACCCCGACTGCACCCTTGCTCCCCTCCATGGCAGGCCTCTCCCTCCCTGACTTGGACCAGTTGATAAATGACCCTATGCACCATGATGCTATTTGGCCTGCTATGCCATCAAATCTCCCTTCCGACATCCCAAATTTTGAAGGACTTGCTAGAGAAGATCCTTCAAATCATGTTCGATCTTTCCACATGTGGTGTTCATCTAACTCCATTACCGATGACTCTATCCATCTTCAGTTTTTGCAATGAATGCTTACAGGTGAAGCTTCTAAGTGGTATGTTGATCAGGCCACTTCCTCTCATACCACCTTTGTGACTCTTGCCCAATATTTTTTATCTTATTTCCAACTTCCCCTTCCTTATGACACTGGTATCGAAATTTTGACTTCTTTCCATCAATCATCTGCGACCCGCCTATCCGATCATGTCCAAGAATGGCGGTGTTGGAGTTCCCATTTTTTGGCAAGGTTAGCAATACCAAAATATGAGACAAAATCAAACCACTTTCAGACCTCAGGATCTAGCCCTCCTGGGTCCAGAGAGGGATCTCTCAAGATGTGTCAAAGGTATATGTCTTTGATCTCAAAGTTTAAGATGTTAGGCTAGTTATATTCACAAGGGTTGTTTGTTTGATTTGTTTGTTTGGTTGCTGGTTATCAGGAAAGAAGGATTTCAATGTAAGACCAGGATGAGAAAAGAGGAAAAGGGCAGAGGTGAAGTATTCCAGGGAGCATTCAAAACCATTGGGAAATGGAGTCAAGAAAGGATTTTCTTGCTAATCAATAGGCAAGCTTTCAATTGGGCTAGTTATCTAAAACGTTGGATCTTAAAGATGATTGTGTGATATGGAATGGTAAGAGGGGAGGAGACAACACATATTTAGAGCACAAAGTTAAAGACAGCTGGTCACACAAGGATCCTAGTGGGATATTGACTTAACTTTGTTCCCAAATCTTCCAACTAAATCTATAACAAGAAAACATCTAAGAACTGAATTCATTTAATTCATACATTAGAGAGCAGGCAATAAAATCCACTACACTGGTTAAACCAATTGAAATAATTTCTTAGATAATACCTTCAGAAGAGAAACATTAATGGCAAGGAGAGCAGAGACATAGGGTACCTAAAAAGGGTAAATCCTATGCCAATATTTCTGATGCAAGCTAATAGAAATGAAATGAAATGAATTAAACACAGAGATAGGAAAACATCACCGCTGCTTCAGATCAGGATCAAAGAAATGTGTTTGTCATATTAAATAGCAATTCCAATCAAGTACAACATTGCCAATAGCTGAATACTCAGTATAAAATCATATTCCTCAGCCTATCTTACAACTTTACACAGAGACTATGTCTCAAAAGAAACTACTTGCAGATCACTAATAACTGATCAACAACCTTTACAATGAGATTATTTCTGAATTTATAGCCCCGGAGGAGCAGAGAAGGTAGGTGAAGAACTAAATGTAGTATTAAAACTTCTGAAGAGGAAGAAGGCCGAAGCCCACTCCGTATAAATCCTGTGCATTAATCTCTGATGTTCTTTGGGTGAACGAAAGATCTTCTTCAGACTTCAGATTAATCTGATATGACTCTGATGTGCTCTGACTGTAGTACTATGTCGTACTATCGGTGAATAAACAAAAGATAAATGAACGACGAAGAAGTTAGCCATACTTATGAAAAAAATACTCTGGTAGCTTCGGACTGTTGTCAGGGTGGACATTTCTTCGGGAGCATAGTGTAGAATAAAAAATTCATGGGCGCTTTGTCCTTTATGGAAGAAAAAACATTTTGCTGCTGTAGAAACCCTGCTATGCACTGATTTCTGCGTACTGTACTTTCTGTGTGCTCCATGGATCTTTAATCTAGTGCTCTGCCTCTAAATCTTTAAACCTAAGGCTTATATATCTTCATTTGCGTGCCTTAAGCTCTCTGCTGCTCCATTTATACTTCTGACTATGAATCCTGTGTGTTAATGACGCCGGGAAGATTTGAAGAGTTTGAACTCTGCTTTTTAATGCAAGTCCTGTCGGTCACCTTCCCGGACTATCTTCATTATCCCAGCCTTTGGAAATGGTCCTTCCTGCGTTTATGTCACAGTGGCAGAGAAAATAAGCTTTGGCGGTTTCCTATCTGCCTGCAACCTTGCAGAATATGAAACTGTTAAGAAACAATGAATGGGGTGGTGGATGCAGTGGATGACTGTGAGAACGAAAGAGAAATGGTGGAAAATGCTGTGGAATGGTGGAGAACAAAGATAGTGCAAGGTTGGAAAAATGCGGAACAAGTATACGTGAAAACCTTATAAAAATCGACCTTTGAATGAATTTACGCAATGGGATGGCAGAGGTACGGTGGATACACGTGGAGGTAATGTGGTAGGACCGGGCGACAACGAAAGAGTCAACAACGGGGAGAGAATCGGGACCGTCGGATCTGGGAGGAGATCGATGGTTGAACACGTGATGGAGGACAATGTACGAGGGGCTAGGGGTACGGAGACTATGGGTTAAATCCCTCTTGACTTCGTTGAGCGATGACCGTTGGATGGGCAAGGGCAGATCTGACGGTTGACATGAATATCGCTCTGCATCCACGGACTGAATTTAATGCATGATGGGAGGGTGGTTTTGTCGTCGTACAAGTGCCATGCATCATTTTTTGTATGGAATCACTAGGCAGCGGGAGAATATCACCTATCATCTGAAGGCGGTGCGATAGATACCAGGATGTTTTATGGCACAGTGCGCGGCAGGGACCACAGTGGTGGGTACACTCCGAACCATTGATCTGGCAGATAAAATGAGCGGCGATGGCGTGATCGGGGGTTTGAACAGGGGAAACACGAATGCCGCGGGATTAACAATCATCGCCTGATCTATAAAGATCGACAGTCTGGAACGCTCCTGATATGCATTGGAGACTAACGTCCTTCAGGCCAACGCTCGGTCATAGCGCGGGGTTCTATGGGGGAAGGCGCAGAGGCTAGGCCGAAAGGGGCTAGTCGCAGGCTATGAAGAAAATATGGTTTTAAGCTCGTTTTTGAAGCATTTTAAGGCCAGCCAAGGACAACGATAGGGGAATGAGGGGGATTTAGGCACAAACAAAGGGAGTAAGGATGTTTTAGAGGGGATTTCTGGTATGGATAGGAAAAATTAGAGGGAAGAAAGGGGACTTTGAGGAAATGAACAAGGGGGTGAAAATGAAGCATTTTACAAGGGTATAAAGGGCAGAATAAATCCTTTTGGAGCATAATTATTTATCAACAAGGCTTATTGACTCAGAACAGCAGAGGGAAACAATCACAAGGCAAAGAACCTGAAAAGGCTGCAAGGATGATGTGTTTTCAATGGAAATTCATTCCTTGCAGGCTTATAAGACAAATTAGCCCCCTTGCCTGCTTATCAAGGAATTTATAAGGGGCTAACAGTGGCTCCACATGGGGATGGCTCCTTCTTGAAGGAGTCAAGAATTCAGAAAATAAATCTTTGGTGTAGGCCAGGTGCCTGCTGCTTTACACATCCCTTTCTTTCTTTAGCTCAGCTGCCACAATATGAAGACATTACATCAGTAGAAAGCCTTTCCCAACAAGCTATCTACCCACACTATAATCCTAACATTTTTTCTTCTTCTTGGGTGCATCTAAGCTAGCAGACCCTTTACATCATTTATTTTTCAAACAGAAAACAAACCTATTCTAAATCTACCCTTATTGCTCCATGATACCAGATTAGACTGTTGATCTCATATGTTTCTCTACCTGATCTAATAGCTTCTGGGATTAAACTATCCAGCAGATTTCTTCTCTATATTATACAACAAAAATTGAAAAATAGTCAAGCCAGGATTAGACTGTCTGACTTGCTATGGGTCCAAGGCAAAAGGACAGTTGCACATGGACAAAATTTTGTAGAAAACCGAAAACAAAACTGTGAAGGCTTGAGATCTGCAATTTGAAAGGATCCTTCTTCTCTTTGTGACTCAAGTTTTGTGCATGTTAGAGTCACTTATTTTCTTTATTTCAGCTCTAGTTTTGGGCATGCTAGAGATGATTATTTTTTCTTCTTTGCTGGTCCGAATTTTGAACATGTTAGGACCAGCTGTCTTTACTTTCTTTGGCTCAGGTTTTGATCATATTAGAGCTAATCCTTTGTACTTTTGAGTTTCATGTTTTGAGCATGTATGAACCTCTCCTTTCCTCTATTTCTTGAAGCATTTTCTCTTTTCTTGAAAATAAAGACAACAATGGTATGTACAATGGAAATGGAAACTGGAAATGAAAAATCAGCAGAAGTAGTGTTTGAGCATCCTGCCATTGACAGGACTCCCAAATAGCTCTGTACCATCTAATTCTTGTAGGAAAAAAGAATTTGGACCCACAATGGCCTGGATGATGTATGGACCTTGCCATAGACTTTCAAACTCACTGTGCTTTCCTTTATCCTCTCTTCTTGAATCCCACTTCAGAACTTTATCCCCAATTTTGAAATCAGCAGCTTTGGTTCTTTTGTCAAATAATTTCTTTATATTTTCCTGAACTTTCACTGCTCTGTTGTAGACCTCTTCCCTTGTTTTCTGAAGATGGATGGTTTGGTTTACCCTTCTCACCATACTATCTTCTTCTATTTGAATCTCCTGGACCAGCTTAATCACTGGTATCCCAAGGCTGGTAGGAAATACTGCTTCTGTACCATAGAGAAGATGAAATGGTGACATGCCAGTAGAATTATTTATTGTGAGTCTGTCAACCCACAAAGCATGTACTAGCTTGTTATGCCATGAATTTTTGTTCTCTTCCAACAGATTCTTGATGATGATCACTAGGCTCTTGCTTGATGATTCAGCTAATCCATTACCTTGAGGGTAATAGGCAGTTGAATGACCGAGTGCTATTTGATACCTGTGACAAAAATCAACCATTTTCTAGGATCCGAAAGTGGTAGCATTATCGGTGATTATTTTCCTTGGGCAGCCAAACCGAGAGAGGATATGAACTTCTAGAAAAATAATGATGACTGAATCTATGGCATTCCTAGTAGGTATGGCCTTTATCCACTTAGTGAAGTAGTCTGTGGCTGTTAAGATCCATTTGTGTTGTGCAGAAGAAGTAGGGTGAATTTACCCTATGAAATCTAGGCCCCATTGCTAAAAGGGACCTTCAACAATGATGGGTTGTAGAGGTAAGGGAAGGAGTTTTCTTTTTCCTTCAAAAATCTAGAATTTGTGGCAGGAAATTATCATCTTATGGACATCATTGAAGAGTGTGGGCCAATAGTAACTAGCCCTGAGTATTCTATTTGCAGTGGCCTTCCAGTTCAGGTGACTTCCACACTCTCCTGTGTGGAATTCCTGTTTAATCCTTTCTGCCTCTGTTTCAGGAAAACATTTAAGCAATAGGCCATTTGGATTCTTCCAGTATAAGCAATTATTCAATATACAATAGTTTTTGGCATTTAGTTTTATGAATCTATCCTTAGTCTTTGATAGTTCATGTGGGGCATTGAGGTGTGTAAGCACATACAGAATGTCAGAATACCAAGGAGAGCTATGAAACTTTCCCTCAACAGTGGGATCAGGAAATTCTTGTTGCTCATCTAGGGTATTTACCATGTTAATGTCCAGGGCTTGTAATTTTGATTCGATCATTAGTCGAGCTAAGCCCTAACCTTTAATCAGTTTGGTGGGTTTTATCTCAAGGTCATATTCTAAAACCACAGCAATCCATTTGCCCCTCTTCCCATCTAGGTTTTGGGACAGTATATCTTTGACTATGATGTTGGGCACATAAGCTATGGTGTGAGAATGAAATATATACACCCTGAAGTCTTTCAAGGTCTTAATCAAAGCATAGGCCTGTTTTTCCATTATGTTGTATTTCAAGGGTGCATCCCTCAGTGCTTTTCTGAAGAAAGAAATGGGTTGTTCCATTCCCTCTGGATTCTTCTGCAGTAGGACTGCAGCTATCGTATGCTTGGAGGCAAATGAAAAAATCAGGAAATCTTTAGTGAAATTTGGGATGATCAGAACAAGAGCTTGGGTAAGTGCAAGTTTTACTAATTCAAAAGATTGTTTAGCTCCGACAGTCCATCTAACCCCCTCACCTTTCTTTAGCATGTTAGTCATATTCTTAATGTGTTCAGCCAGGTTGGGAATGAATCTCCTAAGGAAGTGGATTTTCCCAATGAAGAACTTTAATTCTTTGATGTTTCTCGGGTGCGTGATTTGTAGGATTCCCTAAACTCTATGTGGGTCTATCCTGATTCCTTTTTCAGATATAATGTGGCCAAGAAGATTTCCTTCTTGTAGCCCAAATACAGTCTTTTTAGGATTCAATGACAAACCAAACCTTCTACATTTTTCAAACACTTTCCTCAGATGTTTCAGGTGTTCCTCTTTAGTCTTAGAATAGACTACTATGTCATCCAATTAAATAACAATGAAATGTCCTATCTCATCTGAAAAATCTATATCCATTGCTCTTTGGAAGGTTGCCCCAGCGTTCATCAGTCCAAAAAGAATTTTTACATACATAAAGGTGCCCCATGGAGTGGTAAAGGCTATTTTGAGTTGGTCTTCTGGGATTACTAAGACTTGGTTGTAACCTGAAAAACCATCTAGCAAGGAGATCCTCTTAGAGCCCACTACCCTCTGAAGAATATGCTCCATTTTTGGAAAAGGGTAATTGTCTTTGAGTGAGGCTCTATTAAGATTTTTGAAGTCTATACACAGCCTGAACTCACTTGTTTTCTTTCTCACAGCCACCAAATTTGATACCCAGTCAGAGAACCTCACAGGAACTATTATGCCTGCCTCATACATCTTCTTAATTTCTTTTTCTACTGCAGGAAGTTGTTTTGGGTTTATCCTACGAAGTTTTTGTCTAAAGGGCTTCTGATTTTATTTCAAGGGTATTTTTTGTTGAATGATGTTCGTGTCATAGGCCTTCAAGTCTTCATAACTCCAAGAAAACACATCAATGAATTCCTTGAAAAGGTCAATGTATTTTTCTTCATGTTCGCCGGTAAATACTTAGCCAGTTTAATCATTTTGGGCTTATCTTCAGCGCCTATGTTGCATTCTTCCACGTCAGAGTCTACATGTTCTATAGTGGGATTTTTTGCTACATCATCAAAGTCAAAAAGGTCTTCTAACGGTGCCAGACCTTTGGGTATATTCTTATCTTTGGCCTGCAACACCCCCATCTCCTCATTTTCTGCGTTTTCACACTTTTCGGTTGGACTTCCAGTTTCTTCAGTTAGAGTGTTAATTTCTATGTTATAGAGTGGGGTTTATTCGTCAGAGGATTCTTCACTTAGGCAGCTGTTCTTAGATTTAGAGTCTGAATCATAAAATTCAAACTCATTCCTCCCTATCAGGGAATCCTCAATCTGTTTATCACCTTTAGAAACCTGCCAATATTTTTCGTTGTCTGGCACTGCAAGTCTAAATTTGGTCTATATGATGATTTTCTGATCGCTGGGAGTCTTAGGATATGAACTATCTAGGCAAGCTAATCCATTTGCAATGAAATTTTGACTCCTAGGAACAAACACTAATTCGTATTCAACAAAAGTTTTCAATAAATCCATAGTGTCACTCCTGTAAGTCCTCAATCTAGGATGTTTCACTGTATATTCACCATTCACCTATTTAATAACCAGCTCAGAGTCCCCATGCACATTTATCCTACGGGCTCCTAGTTTTCTCAACAGGTTCAAGCCTAGGATAAGGGCCTCGTATTCTGCAACATTGTTTGTACATTTGAAGTGCAGGTTGCAGGCATGGCTCTCTGCATAATTACTCTTTGTGTTATGTATCCACACTCCTGCTCCAACAGTTCTTCTTGTGCATGACCCATTGAAACTCATTTCCCATAGGGGTTTACTCTCATTTTTGTTATCATTCCTTTTCCTACAGTTGGGTTCGCCATTATGTTGCGTTATAGGGTCTTCACTAGACTGTAGGCTGTTTAGTTTCTCGTTATGGATGTGAAAGTCAGAGAGGTGACTATTTGGCTGATTGCATTCTGTTTCTGGTTCACTTAGCATTGTTGTTTCAGTGCAATGTTCAAGGTTTTCTGCGTCTTCATCTTTTGAGTCTAGGGTAGCCATTATGTTGAAGTCCATTGGATCTGTTTCATCCTGTGTACCTTTGCTTGTATCTATGTTTTCAGATTTTGGTCTCTCCAAAGATTCATGATTGCAGAAGATGAAGGAATCCAGGTCTGTATGCACAGAGTATAGAGGAGAATTTTTAGGCCTTTCAGGGCTACTAACCAAGAATTTCATTTGTGCTTCCCTGTACAGTCTTCTAAGTTGGCCAAATATTGGGATTGTGGCATAAGCCCCATCCATCTGCATTGTTCCTTGCAGCTTGGCTCCCCATGATCTTGATAATAACATGCCATACTTGGGTGGCACATCTGCCACCACAACATCCATGACCATACACTTGGCAGGAATCTGAGTAAGGCTCACACACAAATCTTTGATCAGGCCAAGACACTTTACTCTAATAGAGTCAAAAGAATATAGGCCTTTATAGGGACAGGTTATCTCTAGGCCTAATATTTCCATCACTAATTTAGGCATCAGGTTGTGTGATGCCCCAGAATCATGCATTGCATTCTGGAGAATCTTATCATGGACATTAAGACTAATATAAAAAAGGGGTACTACCCCTTCCTGAAACTTTCCTTCTATCTTTGGACCAAACAGAAGGGCAGGTTGATCATCACTCATATTTACAGTGTCATTGTTCTCTCCTAAATTTAATGCTTTCAAAATTTGGCCTTTATATACGTCCTGGGTGGCTAGCTCAGAGAGTGGGACAGAGATTTTAATTTTTGTGATCTCACTCTCTAGGTTGAAAGTGGACTGACTCTTTGGAATGTTCAACTCTGTTTTGTTAGCCACTTCTTTAGTGGCTGAATCAGTGTGTTGATTCTCCTTATGCACAGCGTTTGTGATAGTTTTATCAGGAGCACTAACTGCAGTGCTAGTGATGCTAGCTGGTTTACCTTGTGTATCAGTGTTTTGGTTGTCCTTTTCTTTGTTCTTTCTAGAACTCTCAGCTGTTGATTTGTTACTTTCAGCAGTTGCTTTAGAAGTTTTCTAAGGTCTTTTCTTGATGGTGACCTCAGAAGCCTTTGGTTTGGGAGTTTCTTGGCTCTTTTTGCTTCTAATCTCATATTGTTCTCTGACCTACATCATGGAATTTTCAAACCCTAACCTGTAATATTCAGATTCCAACCATTCCTCCTCCCAACCAGAGGGTGAGGGCTGATCTTCTTCTGAGTAAAAATTATGGATTGAATCCTTTGTTTTGAACATGTTTATTGTGTTCCCTTCAGACTCTTCTATGATCCCCTCATTTTCATCAGGAAAATTCTCTTAGAATGGGGGAATAACTTGTTGATCTAATTCTCTTTGTCTATTGGGGGTGTTATTGTTCCTTCTAAAGTTTTGGTTCTGGTTTTGGTTTCTATTTTGGTTACTGACTGTGATAACCATTTTTTCCATCATTTACTGTAACCTTTCCACATTTTTAGACAAATTATCATAATTTTGGTCAGATGTGGAAGTTACATTGTCATCTCTGTATGTTACCCTCTTTTCAGATCTCAGTCTTGCTCTTTTCTCGATCAGATTTTCCTCTATGTTCACTGCTCCTTTCTACATGTCCTCCAATGTGTTGTACTCTTTATCCCTAAGCTCATAGGCAATGTCAACATCAAAGCCTTCAGGGTATTTTTACAGAGCCATGCCTTGTGGAGGTTTCATATGTGGAGGGAGGGAATTGTAAATGCTGTTAAATCTTGTTGTGTAATCATGGACACTCTCTCCTACGTTTCTTTTTAAGGCTCATGTATTCTGCTAAGAGTTGGAAAGGGTTAGCCTTAGTTTCCCATTTGTTTATGAAAGTCTGATATAAGGATGGAAGATCATTGATGCTACCTGGAGGTAGGCCTTTAAACCATTTCTTCACATCACCCCCCAAGCTCTGGGCAAATATTCTCATTTTGACTGTATCATCATCTATTTCCATGTATTCAAAAGAATCTTCCATCTTATCTACATGATGTCGGGCTGTGGTGGAATCTTTTGCAGTGAAGTGTGGGATCTTTGGCTGATAATCATTTGGTAAGGGTACAAGAGGCTGAGGTAAGACCAGAGGTGCATACGAGGCTGCCATGATGATATTTTGATGAGGTAAAGGGTTAGCTTGGGCAGCTGGTATGTGGATGAAAGGGATATTATGACCAACAAAAAACTAATGATCAGATCTAGGGTAACTGAGCCCCAATTTTTGAATGAAGTGTATATCAGGAGGTGTAGATGGAGGGGTTTCACTGTCCCTAATGTGTTTACCACTTTGAGGTGGTGAACCAGGAAGCTCAAGGTCCGGCTAGTCTAAGATATTGAATGACCTAGCTCTAGGTAATCTATTAGGTAGGCCTAGGTCAAGTTGAAAGTGTGGTAGAGCTATAAGATCTTCTGGTGCAGAGTTAGCTCTATGGATGTGGCTGGAAATAGTTGGTATTTTAGGTATAGGAGCTCCTTTGAGGATACTCTCAGGGTTGTCAACTATTTCAGGTGGGTCTGGGTTAGGGTAAGCTCTTGTATGGATGGTTCTAGAAGCCAGAATGTTGTTTTTTTTTAACCAAGCAGCTTAACCCTACTTGTTACTTCTACTGTGGTTGATGTTGTAATGGAGGCTGGTCTCCCAGTGGAGTCTAATGTGAACCAAGATAATCAACATGCCTACTGATCACCAGTGGATTCTTTAAAATGTTTAGGGAATATGGAGTCACCAGGTGGAAAGGTTTAGGATATTTTTGGAGGGTACACTGTCCACCACAGTGCTTATGAGATGTCCCCTTTCAAGGATATCTTCCAAACACATAAAAATCTACCCAGAGATTGACTGGGAGGGCATTTACCAGATATGTCACCTCTGAAAGAGTGTGAGATTCGGAGGCTACCTGGCCCTTTCTAGACTCTGTCCAGGAGTATGGCACAACACAAAAAATGGTATAGAGGTTGATGTGTGAATAGGAATGTTTAACTGCCAACCTAACCAGAGATTGTAGGTTTTCTGAATGCCTAAGAATGTTAAGGTGTAATGCACTCAAGGTTTCCCCAGCGGAGTCACCATTATGTTGGAGTTCCCATGTTTTGGCAAGGTTGGCAATACCAAAATATGAGACAACATCAAACCACTTTCAGACCTTAGGATCTAGCCCTCCTAGGTCCAGAGAGGGATCTCTCTATGGTATATCAAAGGTATATGACTTTGAAGTTCGAGGTTTAGGATGTTAGGCTAGTTATAGGCACCAGGTTGGTTTGTTTGATTTGTTTGTTTGGTTGCAGGTTATGAGGAGATAAGGTTTTAGTGTAAAACCAGGGTGAGCAAAGAGGAAAAAGGGTAGAGGTGAAGTATTCTAGGAAATATTCAAAACCATTGGGCAATGGAGTCAGGAAAGGATTTGCTTTCTAATCAATGTGAAAGCTTTCAGTTGGGCTAGTCATCTAAAACATAGGATCTTAAAGATGATTATGTGATATGAAATTATAAGAGGGGAGAAGACAACACAAATTTAGAGCACAGAGTTAAAGACCAGCTGGTCGCACAAGGATCCTAGTGGACAGGGCTAACTCTAATCCCCAATGTTCCCAAATCTTCCAACTAAATCTATAACAAGAAACATCTAAGAACTGAATTCATTTAATTCATACATCAGATAGCAGGCAATAACATCCACTACACTGGTTCAACCAACTGAAATAATTTCTTAGATAATACTTTCAGAAGAGAAACATTAATGGCAAGGAGAGCAGAAACATAGGGTACCTAACAAGGGTAAATCCTATGCCAATATCTCTGATGCAAGCCAGTAGAAACGAAATGAAATGAATTAAAAATAGAGATAGGAAAACATCACCGTTGCTTCAGATCAGGATCCAAAGAAATGTGCTTGTCATATTAAATAGCAATATCAGTCAAGTACAACATTTCCAATAGCTAAATACTCAGTCTGAAATCATATTCCTCAGCCTATCTTACAACTTTACAGATAGATTGTGTCTCAAAAGAAACTACTTGCAGTTCACTGATAACTATTCAACAACCTTTACAATGAGTTTCTTTCTGAATTTATAGCCCTGGAGGGGAAGAGAAGGTAGGTGAAGAAATAAATGCAGTATTAAAACTTCTAAAGAGGAAGAAGGCCGAAGCCCACTCTGTATAAATCCTGTGCATTAATCTCTGATGTTCTTTGGGTGAACGAAAGATCTTCTTCAGACTTCAGATTACTCTGATATGACTCTAATGTGCTCTGACTGCAGTACTGTGTCGTACTATCGGTGAATAAACAAAAGATAAATGAACGACAGAGAAGTCTGCCATACTTATGAAAAAAATTCTCTGGTAGCTTCAGACTGTTGTTAGGGTGGACATTTCTTTAGGAGCATGGTGTAGAATAAAAACTTCATGGGCGCTTTGTCCTTTATGGAAGAAAAAACATTCTGCTGCTGTAGAAACCCTGATATGCACTAATTTCTGCGTACTGTACTTTCTGCGTGCTCCCTGGGTCATTAATCTGGTGCTCTGCCTCTAAATATTTAAATGAAAGGCTTATCTATCTTCATTTGCATGCCTTAAGCTCTCTGCTGCTCCATTTATACTTCTGACTGTGAATCCTGTGTGTTAATGGCACCAGGAAGATTTGCAGAGTTTGAACTCTGCTTTTTAATGCAAGTCCTTATGGTCACATTCTCAGACTATCCTCATTATCTCGGCCTTTGGAAATGGTCCTTCCTGCGTTTATGTCACAGTGGCAGAGAAAATAAGCTCTGGCGGTTTCCCGTCTACCTGCAACCCTGCAGAACATGAAACTGTTAAAAAACAATGAATGGGGTGGTGGATGTTGTGGATGACTATGAGGACGACAGAGAAATGGTGGAAAATGCTGTGGAATGGTGGAGAACAGAGATGGCACAAGGTTGGCAGAATGCGGAACAAGTATACGTGAAAAACTTATAAAAATTGACCTTTGAATGAATTTACGCAATGGGATGGCGGAGGTACGGTGGATACACGTGGAGGTGACGTGGCGGGACCGGGCAACGATGGAAGAGTCAACAGCTGGGAGACAATCGAGACTGTCAAATTTGGGAGGAGATTGAAGGTTGAACATGCGGCAGAGGATGACACACGTGGGGCTAGGGGTACGGAGACTATGGGTTAAATCTCGCGCGACTTCGTTGAGCGATGACCATTGGATGGGCAAGGACAGATCTGATGGCTTACATGAATATCGCTCTGTATCCACATACTGACTTTAACACGCGATGGGAGGGTGGTTTTGTCGTTGTATAGGTGCCACGCGTCATTTGTTGTATGGAATCGTTGGGCAGCGGGAGAATACCGCCTACCATCTGAAGGCGGTGCGATAGATACTAGGCTATTTTATGGCATAGTGCACAGCGGGGACCACAGTGGTGGGTACACTTCGAACCGTCGATCTAGTGGATAAAATGAACGATGATGGAGTGATCATGGGTTTGAATGGGGGAACACGAACGCTGCGGGATTAACGATCGTCATCTGATCTATAAATATTGACGGTCAGGAATGCTCCCGATATGCATTGGAGGCTAGTGCCCTTCAGGCCAGTGCTCGGTCATAGCGTGGGGTTCTTTGGGGGAAGGTGTGCAGGCTAGGCCGAAAGGGGCTAGGCCTAGGCTATGAAGCAAATATGGTTTTAGGCTCATTTTTGAAGCATTTTAAGGCCAACCAAGGGCAACGATAGGGGAATGAGGGGGATTTAGGCACAAACAAAGGGAGTAAGGATGTTTCAGAGGGGATTTCTAGGATGGACAGGAGAAATTAGGGGGAAGAAAGAGGACTTTGAGGAAAGGAACAAAGGGGTGAAAATGAAGCATTTTGCAAGGGTATAAAGGGAAGAATAAAGCCTTTTGGAGCATAATTATTTATCAGCAAGGCTTATTGACTCAGAACAGTAGAGGGAAATAGTCACAAGGCAGGGAACCTGAAAAGGCTACAAGGATGATGTGTTTTCAAGGGAAATGCATTCCTTGCAGGCTTATAAGAGAAATTAGCCCCCTTGCCTGCTTATCAAGGAATTTATAAGGGGCTAACAGGCGGAAAAGAAAGAGCCTATGTCAATCCCCTACCTTCGAGGACTGTGTCTACATGGAATGGTAACTTAGATCTCTCTTGCCTCCTATCGGGAAATATGTCGCATCACATTTTCCTCAAACTGAAGAAGCCACCCTCCAAATGGCATTGAAATATGACCTGACCTAGACTCAGACGAGTTATGTTTATATCGTTATACGTAATCTCCCTAGACCCAGTGGTGAAAATGCACTGGGGGCACCTCATGTCACCGACGGTATCGTTGGAGCTCTTTCTCATCCATACGCTCAACCTCTCATGGGTTATGGTTTTCCTGGGGGGGGTAGCACCTCCCGCACTTTTCCCCCTCCTGGCAGCACGTATCCAAGATATGACTTGCCTCCTCTTTTGTCCCAACATCCTATTTACCACACTGTTACCCAACCCCCTTATCCGTATCCGCATCTTGGTGCTCCAGCTCCTCCAGCATCAGCACCTCCGCCTCCCTCGCCTTCTCAAACCCCGCAACAACAGTCACCGCCCCCTCAGGTGTAGGTGGATGCACATCAGGTATTTGTGGCTACCCAACCACATGAAGGTCAGGTGGCCACTCAACCTCTTCCATCTGGTTCCCTTGATTACCAGATTCTCATGATGTCCTTTGATCAGCCTTCTGAACCTTCTTCTCCTGGCCCTTCAGTTTCAGCTAGTACTCATGACCTCCCTTATCCTCTTGGAACGGTTCCTCCAACGGTTCCTCCAGGCCTTAACCATATTGAAGCCATCCTGCCTGGTCATTACCCCTTTGGTCAGATACTGTTCCTAACTCCCCCACTAGGAGTGTAAAGAGTACCTTTTATGGCCACCCTCTCTCTTCCTAACCTGACCCTTGGGATTCCCATCTGGTACCTCGATCCTCCAACCGCTACCCTACCTGGTAAACCCAAACCTTATCTTGCTTTGACCCCAGTCCAACCGGTCCCTATGACTTCTCCCGTTGCAATAGTGCCTTATTCACCTCAATGGAACCACCTCCCATTGCAACCGCTTAGTGTAAGAATGGCAAAGCTCGCAAGGGGGTATCAAAGGACAAAGCTACCCTAACCAACCCTGCCTCTTTTCAACCTCCAAAGCATACCATCCATTGTGCTTTGTGTGATGTCTCTAGCCACGCCACCCATAATTGTCTAGAGTTTCCTCACCTTAAGTCCATGGTCAATGAGACGTTTCGAGAGTATGACATCCTAGAGGTATATGTCACTATACCTGATTCAGTCCCGAAACTCAAGTTGTTGCACACAAATCACCCTTACGATTTGTGTGATTTCCATGGCCACTATACTCACCTCTGTCGCCACCTTGAAGAGTATCACTCCTCTTTGGAAGCAGTTTTCCAATTCGAGGCCAAGCACAACGAGTCCACCGCTCCCTTATTTGCGCGTTTTGCTTCGGCGAAACCAGAGGACATGAATGCTCTCATTTACATTCCCCCTCCTGATATCGAGATGACAAAAACTTCACCCACCATATTCTACCTATCATCATCCATGAGACCCTCGATAAAAGTCCCCTTGGAGACTTCCCCTGATGTTTCACTTGAAATCCCTTCAGCGATCACCCTAGGCTCAACATCGGTAGATCCTTTATCTGATTATTCTTCTGTCACCACTTGTGACGATGCGCATGTGAACCTCTATTCTCAAGATGATGATTTAGGTAGATTCGCCACGTCAAATGGTATTTCTTTCACCAGTCACCCCATCCTCTATTACAATGACGACATTGTGGAAGCAGTCACCACCCCTGACTCTATCTATCCCCCCTTAAATCGAACTCATGCATTCGAACCACATGCACCTTGTGGCCATTACATTGACACCCAATATTTGGGTAAGGGGGCACCCATATTTGAGAGACCAAGAGAAGCAATTTTCCACCACTCTCCTAGTGAATCTAGTCATGTCGACTCTAGTCCCAATATTCTTCCACATTTAGAATAATATCTAGAGTCCCATATCACTTTAGATCACTCTTGGGATGATACCCCTCATAATTCCTTCATATTACATCAGCAACCCAGTCTCATAGACATTGTGGTTGACCAAAATATGAGTTTTCTGGGAGAACATCAGTTCATTATCCCCAAGTCCTACCTTTTGGATAGCAACACCATGTATGCCAACCTAGAAACTTAAATTCGATTTGATTCATATATGTAGTACCAAAAGAGATTGGTAATCGTCTATTTCCTTTCTCAAACTGCATAACCATACTGAAAACAAGTGGCACACCACATCATTAAAATGTGTTTAGATCTCCCTTTTTCTAAATACATTTTGGCATGTCCATAACATGCCCAGGGGCACCCATGCCCCATCAACCATAAAGTCCAAGATCTCAGCCCATAATAGCACTGAAACCCCCTTTCTCTTATAGGTCACACTTTCCAGGTCCTTCCCTGGTACAGGTAGCAGTTTTCTACCCAGTACCTCCTACCCAGGTCGTAGAACAAACCCCCAGAAAAGTACGACCTAGCATGTTCATGAGCTCTGGGTACCTAAGCTGAACTTTCAACTTACTAAAATGAAAAGTAGGATGAGACATCTTACCTATAATTGTCGGATCTTAAATTCCAACAGTCGATTTATCTGCTACAACTGCCGCAATATTTATGGCCTCCTCTCCTCACGATATTCACCACAGATCCACTGGCAAATAAGTGAATCTAGAAGGAAAATGCCTTATTAAAAGAAAACCCATGATTTTTCTTTTTCTTACTGTGACCAAACTGTAGTTCATTATGATGAACCGTATATACCATTGGAAGGATCCCACCAAGCCCTCAAATGGGTATCTATTAGCTTTTTATGATTTGATACTTCACCAAGACACATTTTGTCAAAGAAGCGCAACTTCACCCTTCCTAAGAATCGAATTTCTTCAATTGAAACACTCGTACCTGGGGCACCATGTTGCCTCCATACTTTTCCATGCTCGTGTTGACTTTCGTCATGAGTTACCATATTGTACTCATTCTTTTATGGTCCCCATTGAACCCTTTTCCTGTGTGGCAGCACCATCTAGTCACCCTTGTTAAGAGCATCCGAGTTCAGTCATCATTGATTTCATAGAGTCTATCCTGAGTCCCTTCGCACCTAGCTAAAGTCCCCCATCCTTCATTGCTTGGTCCCTCTCTCGTGTTGCACATCATGGCCTTTAGTACCACTGTCCCCTATCCCTCATGATATTGTGTCAGTTTTTTCTAGGTCATCCATGCCATTTATGCTCTAACAAGGGAAGTCGTCCATTTGCTAATCATTTCCCCCCGTTTCATCTTCATCATTGGTGCCAGTCTGTAATTCACTCTACTATTTTCCCTCATGCCTTAGTTGAGGATCCCTTATTGCCTCACCTATGGTAGACCTCCTTCTGTCGACATCAGCTCATTCATTCCAGAAGACAGGTCTAGAGGGCGGTGTACCTTGGTTCCAGCTTCCACTCTTTTTCTGTGCCTCGGATTAGGAAAAGGGACTCCTCATTGCCCTTTGACTTGATTTTTTCTCAGCTCTAGGTCCTTTTCAGCATGATCAAGATCTATATACTCGATGGTCTAGTGATGCAGCAACTAACATTGGTGATTCCTGGGTGTGTGTGAGATGTCTCAACCCTCATGAGGGGGTGGCCCTACAGGTAGCCCCCCACACACTCAGATGACCTCTTCATTATAGCCTTCAATGCAACTCCATACATTTGATGATGTTGGCCTCAGCCGCTTGCAGCGCCTTTTTGGTTGCATGTATTAGTTAGATTTTCAGAGCCCTTTCATATTCTCAAGGGCATCTGGGTTGCATTTATATCTCATGTACTCAGATATCATTGTACAAGTCCTGGATGTTATCCCAGGCATAATATGTATGTGGGATTCATTATCACGTTGTTTATCTCGCTCATGTTTATGTCAAAATTATACCGTCTCGTGGTTTTTCGGATGCCGTATTGTTTGTACTATTTCCTCGGTGGGCATAGGTATGCCTCCCATGTTTCCTATAGCAGATACTCACTTATCAAAAAGAATTGTCTCACCTGCAAGTCACCTCCTTAGGGTCTCGTTATTTCAGCACTTTGGTCTAGCCTACAATCCTCTCTCTCTGAATTCCCTGTTGTTGTCTAGTGATTGAGTTCTTACAACGTACTTTAGTCATATGATTAGCTCCTAATGCTCGCATGCTGGGGGTAAATATGTTACACCATTTTTTGGTCATCTAATCCATTGTTATTAGATGGACCCATGTACACCAAGTAAGACTAATTTTACCCCAAGTAAAATTGCATTCACTATGAAAAATAACTTAGTAAACCACCTTTATTAAGTTTTTAATGGTCTAAACAGGAAACCCCATGGGGAAGATTAAATAGATCCATATTTTTTTGATTTTTCGTCAAGGAATAATTAGTTAAACAACAATTTAATTAATATTCCTGGTTATATTTAACCCAAAACAAGGAAATTAATTAGATAAATCATTATTTATCTTATTATTTTCTAAGAATAACTATTTAAACATTACTTAAATAATATTCGTTGTTAAATATGACTACATCTCCCTTAAATAATTAAATAAATCACTATTTATTTGATTATTACTCAACCATATCCTTAAAATGATAAATAAATCATTTATTTATTTATTATTTACAAATAAGGGGATTTGAATCAAGTCAAATTCCTTTTCCCTCCAACAAATATAATAAAATATTTCATAAAATTTGGATCTTGATTTGGTTAATAATATTTTAATTATGCACCAATATCTAGACTAACTCAATATTTTGCTATAAATAGAAGGGTTTTCCCATTCATTTGTCACCTTTCGCTGCCTAAAGATTGCTCTGGATCTCAACTTTTGGTCTAGCTATTGATCCACTATCATAGCCATATTTTTCCATTTTTGTCTGGGTTTTCTACACCATCAAGAGAGAGGAATTCTAAATCTAAAGTGCTGAGGACTTACAATAACCCATCCCATTGAGGAGAACAGGGAACACCCTCTTGTGTTTTCCTCCCAAGTGCCATCAATAAAAATTTCATTGGATATATTATTGTCTTGTCTATTGGATCGATGGAGTAAATCTTCTTTGTCTACTGTTTAATGTCTTCTAATGCATATATCTAGATTTTCGCAGCATTTTTCTTGATCATCTAACTGCAGATCTGAAGATATTAGTATTCATTTCTGTTGTTAGGGATGTTTGTTATACGTAGCTAAAGTGGTATTTTTTCGTACGCTTCGAATCAAGATTCATACTAACAATGACTTTGGCTGCTTTCTTTGTTGCTTACTTCACTGCATCTCTTGTTGCTTTCTATCTATCCTTTACCATATTTTCCATTTCATTTTCCATTTTCTTCATCTTCTTAGTGTTTTCCTCTATAAGCTGAATCATTTCTTCCCTTTATGTCTCATTCGCTTCTATATCCTTCGGTGACTTCTCATTACTTTCAATTAAGCTAAATTGGGAAAGTGTGGCCACGTCCTTTCTATTTACTGTTGTAGTATCATGTCAGTTCTGTAGAAAAGACCTTTGCTAACTCGACCTCTTCTGCTAGTGCCTCTTGAATGAATCTTCAATCCTGGTAGCTTTGGTAGATTTTAAAGCATAACACCTTTTATTCCTCTGATAATCGGCATAAATTCTCTTTTTCTTTGGTAAATGGTGGAAAACCTTTGAATTAGTGGTCAAGTCCTTTTGCTGTGTTTAGCCCTTTTCCTCATAAAAAAACGCAAAAACCTCATGCACCTGGACTTGAAATATTTTAGGCTTTTGCTTTGAACTACATTGCGTACACATCAATATCGCTCTTCGCACTTCAAATTTTTTAACATTTACCTGGGTGCTTACCCTCCTGAGCTTGCAAAGTGCGCTATGTGATTAGGTCCCACTCATATTCCAAATCGCATTTCAGTTGTTTTAACATTTACCTGGCCAATTATCCTCCTAAGCTTGTGAATTTTGCTATGTGATTGGGTCCCCCCCATATACCAAATTGAAATTAAGTGGTTTTAACATATAAATTAATGCTTATCCTTTTGAAATTGCAAAGTGCGATATGCGATTGGGTCCCACCCATATCGCAAATCGCAAGATTTAAACTTTGTCGCACATCGCAAAATTCAGAATTTATCACAAACCACAAAATTTAGAATTCATCACACATCACAAGGTTTAGGATTACGGAAAAGAGGTAAGTGATAAAACTTGTGAAGTGCAAAGTGCGATGATAGAGGGTGATGTGGCAAGATGGATATGGGGCCCATTTAATACCACAAATCACAAAGTTTAAGGTTTCATTACGAAGAACGTGATTTAAAGGCTAAAACTCGCGAAGTGCGATGTGCAATGAGAATAGGGGTGATGTGGAAAGACAGACGGTGGAGCCCAGGGAATGAACGAGTGTTGGGGGAGGAGGGTAGAATTTAGGATAAAAGGGAAAAATGAAGGTTAATGGGGTTGCGATCAGCCTTGGGAGGCATGATTTGTCTTCTGTATGTTCTTTCTCAACCTGCAATGAAGAATGGGATGCTAGAAACAGGGAGAAGAGAAGGGAAGATGATATAGATCAGCACTGGGGAAGGGAAATAATAGAAGGGGAAGCATGAATTAAGCTGAAGAACTGATAAGAATCGGAAACATGAGTGTTGTGAGTTAAAAAATTTCCTTTGATGAACAATAGACTCCCTTCAAAAATAATTGACTGTTTGTTACTGTGAATCAAATACCTGAAATTTTAACAGTGTGAACAAAGAAAAATCTGCTTCTGGTCATGAATTCAAGTTTTAACATGTAATTGGGAGTGACCATCGAGTTTGCGTGGGTCAATTGGATAACGACCTAATCATTCATGGCGCAACAGGCTGCTGGAGGGAAGACATGTGATAGGGCAGAGTGGATGGATGATGGTGGAAGTGGCGCAATAGCATTGGCAAGGGTCAAACGGATGTGGCGGTTTGGTTGATGGCAGAAACAAATTTTCGAAGGGGGTCAAGGAAGTCGGTGGTATCGGAAAAATGAACAAGAGGGGGGGGGGGTAGTTAGGACTTAGGATAATGAAAATAATGTGGGTTTAGGGGTTTTTAGGAATAAATAGAATGGTAGCCTCAGGACTTACGGTACAATTCTACATGAGGTGTGCCCAAATGACTTTGTAGTATAAACTTATTAAAACATAACCCCTTTTCCATATTTTGAATGTGAACACCCTATATTTTGATCCTCTTCCGCCATAAGAAAAATGGGATTTTAATTCTTTCTCCTCAGCACAACTACCTATCCAACTACTCATCTAACATTTTTTTTCTTTTTCAGGGTGCATTTCCACTAGCAACCCTTAAATCATTTTTCTTTTGAATTATATCCTAACACCTATCCTTATTTCAGTCATTGACTCGGTTTAAACTATTGAGACAATTTCATTTTTTACCTATCTACTGATAAGCCAAGATTAAATAGTTTGACAAATCTTTATTCCCTAACCTATCAACAGAAATTGAAAACTGTCCAATCATGATTAATTGTATGACTGGACAAACCTATCTAATGAGTAGTGGCATTTGAACTTGCATAACTTTCAGTTTTATTTCTTTTTGGGGTTTTCTTTCTTCTTCTTATTTTTTCTCTTTTTTTTATTTTTTATACCCTCTTTTCTTTCTTTTCATATTTTTTTATTTGAAATCATTAGAATTTTGAAAATCCTTTCAATAATGAAAACTTTGCAAGAAATTTGAAGTATCTAATCACCTTGAGATCCTATAATTTATATTGTACTAACAAAAATTACAAAGAGAAGAATAGTAATGAAGAGGAAGATGGGACACATATGTCTCATGCTAAGGAAGAATCAGTCTTAGAACTGAAGGAGATTGAAATGACTACGAGGATTAGTCAAGGATTTGAAGGAAAACTATGGGATGTTGTCAAGGAAAATGAGGAGAGTTATGCTAGAATTGATAAGCGGCATAGTGATGAAGTGTTTGTAAGGAATCAGGTAGAAAGTGAGTTATTGAATTGCTTTCAGGAAACATCTAAGCATGAGAAACGGATTGCAGACATTAATAGAAGAATGTCTGAATTTTTGGCTAGACAAAAATAGATATTAGTTTTTTAAACTATATTATGTTAACTAATATATAAATAAGTGTGAATAAAAATGTTACTGCAGTCAAGGAATTGAAGAGTAGTTTTTTTTCTTAAGTAAATTTGCAGACAAGGAGCAACAACTGGATATTGTAGAGGGAGATATCTTCAGGGGTATTCAGGAAGTTTGGGTGGCAGCAATAGAAATATCTACAATAGTATCTTGAGAAATATCAAGAGTAATAAAATAAGTTGAAGAAGAAAAATATGAAGAAGGTAATCAACAGTGTGAAGATAAATGGACAGAGTGTAGCAACATATGGCAGAGTAAATACCAGTCAGAAGATACACTGGACATGGATATTGAAAGAATAAGAAGGTTTATAATGAAAGTGTCTCAGAATAAGACAACCAAATTAAAGCAAACAACAACAACACCAACAAAACAACACAAAAGAAGAGAGGCAGCCAAAGAAATACTATAGAACAAAGTTTGGGATCTAGGAGGAATTCCATCAGCATTAAAGACACATGATCTAGAGATCATGAATGTTTTCTACCTTGGGAGTCTGATTCAGGAGCATCATGGTTCCAAAATTTGTACATTTAGTAGAATCTAGGGGGTCTTGTATTTTCAAGGGAGTTGGTTCCCTAAGTATCTAAGTAATGTAATTTTCAATGTTTTGAGTGGATTTTATGTGAGACATTTAGAATAGGATTTAATTAAATATTGTGAGGTGTATTTTTAAATGTTCTCAAATGTAGGAGAACATGAGAGATTTAATTTAGTTAAGATCTCATAGAGATTGTGAATCCTATACTTAGGAATTAGTTGATGATTTTGTGGATTTAGAGGATTCTTAGGATTTGGTTGAGAAGATTAAGGATATCAGCCATAATTGGTTGTAGAACCTTCTTTATATATTTTTAAGCCTCAAAGGAATTAGAGATACCATTCTTAGATAGGTAATAGAGGAGATTTTATTGTAATCCTACAGGCAGAGAGAGGAATGATAGAAGGCCATTTTTAAAGAAAATTAGACTGAGAGGTGGCTTATTTGTAAATATTTGTTTATGAATATAAAACTCAATTCTAAGTTTATGTGGAATGAAGTGAGTTGAGTAAATTATTGATATGTTAATGAATTATACAATTTTGTGCGTAATCAGAGTATTCCACCTAACGCAGGTATTGTAGGTGAGTCTAAGAAGGATCAGGTTGAGAACAACATGCAAAGGCGTTGCAAATATTGAGATAGTTTTTGGATACGATTTAATAACTAGAATAAAGCTCATGAGGGAATTAACATCATGGAAAAAGAAGTGAAGTCATAGGCATTAATTTAGAGATTCTTTATGTTATGAGGTTCTAGTCGAGAGGAGGAACTCGATTACATTCTTTTGAAGGTAGCAAACTCCAATTTTCCTTTAAATTCTAGAGATTTTTGACTGAAAGTGTGAAGATTGGAAAGAGATGGTGGAGATAAAATTAGAGAATTGAAATTGGAGATGGGCGAATGAGGGTTCATTTCGCAGTTAGAAAAGCGAGGAGTTTAACAAACATTTCCCATTGCAATGAGAGATATGTGTCAAGCGATGAGTGGCATCACACTCAAGCTAGATAGTACACTCGTCTTGATTGATGAAGTAGTGATTGAAAGTCATGATCATATAGCAATATAAGTGGGAGAACAAATGAGGAGCCACATGTTGGCATACGGTTCCATCGCATATCTCATTCGACGGAAAGAGTTTTGGGATTGTGATATTACAATGAGCATTGAAGTTGTGATAGTGAATGTGATAAAGTGATAAGTTGTGATATGAAATATGGCTTGGGTTACAATATTACGATGAATGAAACCCGAAGATGGAATGGGAACTGTTAGATTTGGGCATACAACGAATGATGTTTACAGAGAAGTAATATGAAATAGAATCTGCGATGATATATATATGTGATGCATTATTGTGATGGGAGTCTCGGTAATGTAAACAGTCACGTACAACAGCTAAAAAGCAATAAAGGTAAGTTAAAGTGGTTAAAAGCTAAAATTGCATAATTTGAAGAGTTTCTTTTTGTTTTAACTTGAGATTCCACAAATCCTATTATTGATGATTATTCAATGTGATCGAGATTCTTTTCTTTTAACTTTAAGAATTGAAATATAAGGTTGGATTGAAGGGAGCTTATGTGTAATAATGTTTATGATGATTTCTGCATGTAAATGAGTTTTTAAAGGTTCTTAGAGATATATGAACCTATCCGAATGCACCAAATTCTAAGTGTCTCTTTTTTGTGAGTATAATCGTATGGTAAGAGTGGGCTTAGCCATTAGCCTTGCATTAGTATTTGAAAATTTGGATAACAAAATTCAGGAGTCATTTTTCTACTGCATTCAAGGATTGAACAAGAGTGGAGGACAAAAACAAAGGATTCACATAACTAGATCAGACTTTGGAAGTTTCACAACCATGCTCTGCTTCCTACATTTCCATGTGAATCTGGAAAGCGTTGCATCTTATATTGGCTGATAACATACCAATTTTGTTTTTTCCCTGATTAATAATGAGGCAACATTATTACATTGATAAAAAACACAAAGGTCCTCAGGTGACAAATTTTAAATTCATTTTATGAGAAAACATAAAAGATTTTCAAAAATCTGTGATCTGGGTTTTTTTGCAAAAGGACCAAATTGAATTATTCATGGATGGTTTCGAAAATTTGAGAATAATTCAAGATATTTCATGGGCTCCATCAATACCAATTTTTGTAAAAAGACCTTCCAAATCATAAATGGTGGAAAACTGCAAGAAATTTTCAAAATTATAAACATATATTGTCATATGTTGCATTCTTTATTGTTTAGGGAGAATATGAATATCTGAGCATTGAAGAAACATTGAATCATCTTTCAGATTTGTCAACTTAGTGAATTCTTAAAACAATCTACAAAGAACCGTTAAGGATCCATTGAAAATGGTGGCACAGTTTCATTCACAAATTGAATGTCACGGAATTGGAAACAAGCAAGTTACCTGAAGATCAATGAATTGGTGCATTCATCCTTCTAATAAAAAAAGTCTCGAAAACATAAACTATGTGGGTTTTATGTAAATTAGACCCTCCATAAGTGGTTTAGTCAAAACCATCATCAAACAGATCTACGGTCATCATTGGTTATGGAAACATCATTTTTTATTCTAGAATGAGTGATCTTGTGAATGGTATATGGTTTTAATAAGTCATATGAATTTTTTTTCCTTAGTGCACATTAAATTGATTAGGACCCACATGGCACTGATCTACGTTTATAAATTATTTATGTTTATATATATCACAAATGGGATTTCTTAAGGTTGAAAATTATTTGGGTTCTTCTTATTAAAAGTAAAATAAACATTATATATATATATATATATATATATATATATATATGTCTAAATTTTTATTTCATTTTGTAACTATGGTAAGAAACAATTTTATAACTTTTCTCAGGATCAGTTTTTGAAACTGATTCCGATGGTTAGAATAAAGGCCCTTATGTAGAATAAAAAAGGAAAAATGATATTTTGAGGGGGGTTCAAATTTTTTACCTCAGAAGAAAAGTTTTTTGTATTTTCATCTTCAAGTGAATTTGAATAAAGTTTTCACAGCGATTCCAGAATTTTTTGAGTATGAGAAGTTTTCTCTGTCACATATTTTGTTAATGTTTTCCTCCTATAAAAGAGTAATGAAGCTATTGGGATTTTATTTTACAGTTCTGTGAGGTTTAGTTTCTATAAATTAAAGCTGAAAACCATTAATTATGTGTTCCTATTCTCTATATTCCATTTCATGCTAATCATATTTTCCTTGAAAGTGAAATATACAATATTTTGTGTGAAGCGGGCTTTTATCTAAGAATTTCCTCCATCAGTTCCTAATATTCCTTTTCTCATTTGTATTCAACACAATAAGGCCACTCTAAAATATTGTTCAAAAACTGGGAGAATATAAGGGATTAGATATATGGGGTCAATAACATTGGGACAAAAAAATATCTTCATGATAATTTTTAATAAATGTCTTGGGCACTGACCTCTTTTCAGCCAAGGGTTGTATCCCAATTTACAACACTCCCATACTCTAATCCATGGAGTTTGTCTACAAAAAACATTTATTTTATTAATATATGTACAAGGTTTATACCATGTTTACAATTCTAGGCTCTCCAACCTCACAACCTATAAATTCATATATCCACGGGCAAACTAGACCCAAAACATATATGCACATACATACACATGGAAAAGTAGGTCCCAAAAAAAAACCTTGGTTCACCAACCTAGAAATCACATGTTTTCATCTCACTAGCTTAAATATTATATGTACATATATTTACATTATCAAGGTTAACCAGGGTATCACACCCCCCCTTTTTTATGTTCTTTCCTCATAGCGTCACATTGACATATATATATATATAATATATTTATGTGAAAAGGTGAGGTTATTCCTCCCTCATCATGTTTTCCCACTCCAAGGTAACATCCTCATTGTCAAGCATGTTCCATTATACCTTTACCATACTGATGGCTAGATTCAAGAGCACTTTGACCTTCCTGTCCAAAATCCACATTGGATGGGCTTGTAACTCTCCCTTGGGTTCCACCTAGATCATATTGCAATTAATTACATGATTAGTACTAGGAAAATACCTTTTAAGAAAAGAAACATGAAAAAAATCATGAAAATGTATAAATGAAAGAAATGAAAGCCTATATGAAATAGGATTGATCCTCTATAGGATCTCGAATGTCTCGTAGTATATTTCTTCCACCTTGACACAACTACCCAATGTCACTGACATCTTCTTTGCTTTTAATTTTAAGCATACATCTTCCCCAATTTTAAATTCCTTGTTAGTCATGTTTTTTGGCTCATAAATTCTTTTCCTATCCTGGGAAACTTTCAAATTTTTCTTAATTTTCACCACCTTCTCTTCGATATCCCTGATAAATTCTATACCACCCATTATCATATCCATTGGATTACTCCAAATAATGAGAGTATTAAACCTTATACCATACATGGCTTCGAATGGTATCATCTTCAATGATGGCTGATACCCATTTTTATACACAAACTCTACCAAATGCAGGTCATCTTCCCATCTTGACTTATCCATGAGATACATCCACAACATATTCTTGATTATATAATTAACTCTCTCTATCTTTCGATAAAACTCTGGATGGTATTTTGTACTAAAATTCAAATTAGTACCCAATCCTTTAAATAATCTCATCCAAAATTAAAATGTAAACTTTGGATCTCTTTCTGAAATCATTTCCTTAGGAACATCATGTAGCCTCACCACTTCCTGTATGTAAATTTCAACTATGTTATTTGTATTTTTCATTAACCTTATGTGAACAAAATGGGAAAATTTGTTGAGTTTATTATCACCACCATTATAGAATCATGCCCCTTTGCAGTTATAGGAAAATTGGTAATGAAATCAATTGACACCACATCCCATTTCCACTTAGGAATGGTTATGAGATTTGGCAAGCTAGTTGGGTGCTTATGTTAAACCTTAGCCTTTTAACATTCTAGTCATATAGCAATATTATTAGCCACTTCCTTCTTCAAACATAGCCTAAAATATTTCATTTTACTACTTGTAATAGTTTTCTGGTAACCCAAGTGTCCAACATAAGGCCCTTTATAAAAAAAAATTCAAATTAATTCTTTCACTACTAGTACATGTGGCACATAAATTAAACCTTTATAGAGAAAAATCCTATCTTCTCCAATATCATAATCTTGATTTTTATTACACATTCTATTTTTTTAGTTCACATATAGTGTCAATGTACAACAAGTGTTACTTTTAGCTTCAACAGTTTTTCTCATTTAATCATCCATGCAAATTCTTGTTGCTATATAAGGCATCATATGCACCCTTAAATTGATTGCATCAATTACTTTATTTTATTTTCCCTTAATATAATAAAGTTAAAATTCATACACAACCAAAAACTCCAACCATATAATTTGTTGGGCATTTAAATTTGGCTTCTCAAATAAATGTCGTAACCCATAATGATCAATCTGTAACTCTAACCTCCAACCCATGAGATAATTTCTACACAATTTGAGAACTTGAATTATAGTCGCTAGCTCCAAATCATGGGAAGTATAATTCTTCTCCTGCTCTTTTATCTTTCTAGACTCATACCATATCACATACCCATTTTTCATAAGGAATCCTCCCAATTCTCCTCTACATGCATCTGTTGTAACATACCCAACCCCTCATGCAATGCTAGATGGATGGGGTATATATATATATATTATTTTCTACTGAATCCTACTTCAGGTTTGGTTGCTTCACATAGGCTCTTGGACTCATATTCAGATCCTCACAACTAGAGTCATTACTCTGTGTTCTTACAAACACACACACACACAAAAAGAAATATATACATATATATGTATGTATGTATATATTTATATATGTATATATGTATGTATGTGTGTATGTATGTATGTATGTATGTATGTATGTGTGTATATGTGTGTGTGTGTGTGTGTGTGTGTATGTATGTATTCATATTAAAACTGAGTTCCATTTTTTAGTTGGGCGCATATATATATATCGACCCTGCCAAAACAAAACAACCTTTTCTAACCACACCAACCTAATATCTATCACATGAGTCTTACTAGATACATCATCATGTTTACCTTCTTTCGACGATTTCCTAAGAGCTCACATTGGTTTCTACTAGGGTCTCCTCACCAGGCTTTCATGCACAGTGGGGACACACTTCCACCTCCTCATTGGCCCACCACCTGCATTTTTATTGCTTCCATTTACTTCCCATGCCAACTTGAAGTTTTTCTCCTAGCACTTTCTATTTTCGCATCTCTCAATACCTTCGAGGTCAATCCTTCAGGATGACCGATCAGGTGGGACCATTTTCCCTCCAATGTGATGTACATTCCAGCGATGAGGTTGGCTTACATCATCCCATAACCTTTTTTCTCGACACATACATTTTAATATCCTTTGGCATCTCTGGGGTGAGAAATCTGAGCCTGCATGGAATTTGTGGGCCTCTTCTTATCAATTAACCATCTCTTCTGATTGGACCATGTGGTTATAGTACCACATCATCCCGATGCTCCCATATCGAGGTTCCTTCATGTCACCTACTTTATTCAACCAATTTGGGTCCCTCGAGGGCACGTAACCTTGACACTACCACCCCGATGTTGTACACAACCTCATCATGTGAACACACGGTAATGACCAACTAGATGAGTTGTTTCTGGACTACACTCCCAGCTAATGGGATCGTTTCTTTCCTCTGAGTTGTAGGAATAGTTGTCCTAACACCCCATCAGCCCTATTTATCTGTATATAGTTAATTATCACATATGGGGTATGACCTTCAGTCCACGTGACCTATAAGTTTCACCTTTTCACAACTCTTGTTCCCAATTGGTGCTCAACACTAAAATTCCATGACATCGTATGCTAAGTCATCCCAACCTTTCCCATATTATTCCTCCTTAAACCTTTAAGATATTATTGCAAGTTGATTTGTTTCATGGGTCCCCTTCTACACAAATAACGATGCTTCTAAGCTAGGTGGATGCCAACCTAGCACAACATCACATCATCTCATGCTCCTCAGTTTCTCCCTCTGATAAAATTTACATGATCTATGGTATATAGGATGAGTTATATTGTAGGATCCATATCGACCAATAAGGAAGCACCTAGTTGGCTCAATGCCCCATCATCCATTCCAATGTCCTTTTCAATACAAAAATACATCCAGGGCATTACCTCACAAATGAGTTGTCTTTTGGTCACCACTCCCAAATAATGGAGGAACCTTTCAGTCTTTTTTGTATGCCAACACATCCTGACTAATGTCATCCCTATTGATCACCTAGGTGTTACAAATTAAGTTCTGGGATAAATCTCCAGGCCATGTCAACTACTTTCATCCACTCCCTACACCATGTTATCTTGATATCCAACCCATGGATTGCACCCCTAGGGTTTCTTACCGATTGATGGATAAGGTTCAATGGACTGCATTATAAGTTTAGGGATTTGTCTCCCTACACCAATTCGAGCTCGCGCTCAAACAATATCATGGCTCAACTAAGGGAACATTGTCCTACCTAATTTTATGGACTCGATTCGAATTTCAATGGTAACCATGACAACCTACTCCAAATATTTTTCGATCACCTCTCACTAGTCATTTCAACCACGAATATGCCTTGGAGGTCCCAAAACCACAACATTGACACAAACTTTAGATAATAAAATTGATGTATTACTAAAATGACTTACAATTCTACCCCTCGAAAGTTTGGGTGAAGGCCTCTCGAATGTGTTCCTAGCGCTCATATATTCCCTATGTGTGGATAGGAAATTATAGGCAAGTTGACGTAGGTGTTCTTGTATCCACTCCCTGTCAAGGGTTCTTAATGAACTACAGAAGGACTTCCACCTCTCCTACCACTCTCCAATGGCCCCATGCCTTATGGAAATTCTACAACCACCTCTATGGCACTATGCAGAGCCATTTAGGGCCTAGAAAATGACACCAATAAGCTTGCATAAGACATGCAAACTACTGAGAATTAAAGTCTGACTAAGTATTCCTCTAAGGGTTTCAAGTTTCCCTTATGCTTAAAAGAGAGAATAACTCTTTTAGTGTTAACACAACATCACTTATATAGACTCATAGGGTTGTAACTAAGTGAAAGAATGTGTATATGTACATATAGACCCTGATAAGTAGAAATTCTCCCTTGTAATCATTTCTTATTAATAAAAGGGTTCTTTTATGTATAATTTTTCTAGGTCTTAATATAGATCCTTATGGATCCTTCCACTTCCTGTAACATTTCATAATGTATTTGTGTTGTTTACATATGTGTGGTTAACAACATAGTTAATAATTTCATTCAGTATAGAGTGCTAGTTTAGTGAAATAATATAGTCCTTGTTACCATGTAACTTATTACACATTATGTGACATATTATATTTTATGATCAACACCAGAAAGAAATTCACATGGTACTTCTTTTCCAATCATGAAGCACACACTTTCTTGAATTATTTAACACATCATTCATTTTAGAGATGCAACACAAACACATACACATATCTGTGTGTGTGTGTGTGTGTGTGTGTTTGTGTTGCATATCTAAAATGAATGATGTGTTAAATAATTCAAGAAAGTGTGTGATTCTAGATTGGAAAGGAAGCACCATGTGAATTTATTGTTGGTCTTGATCATAAGAATAATATGCACATAATGTGTAATGAATCACATGGTATATATAAATATTGTGTCTCAACCCACAAACATCAATGTCATCTCCATATAGAGGCGTGACCACATGCTCATATAATAATAATATTTGTTTTCCTCCAGAGATACAATGTCATTTGAAACCAGAATGAATCATAAATTCATTAAAATTTAAACAATTACAAGAGATTAATTATCTTTAAATTTGCAGGGAAAGTGAGTTTGGGACAACTAATCTCCACTAAAACATAGAAAACTACATCCCTACTTACTTACATCTATCACCCCCAAGATAGATTCCATAGACCAACGAGGATTTATTAACGGATTTTAACATGAGCTACCAACTGATATAGGGAATCCATAGGTCTTACTTCCCCAATACCCTAGCTAACCACTACAATCTTCTTCAACACGGGGATTCCATAGGTTATCCACCTCACACCAAGTGCAGGCATAGTGATTCAGCCCCTTTTTAGGAAGTCCATAATCGACTGTAACAATAAGGAAATACACCAAAGGTATTCAAGCACATATTCCACCAAGGATGCTCCAAGATTGGCCCCTTCCCAGGTTATCTAGGGATCCATATTCTACTATACAACCCAAAGCCTCCAGGGAACCCAAATTTTTACAGGGCTCCAGATATTTTATCCCAACCCACCGCCTCTAGGGGCCCAAGCTATTACAAGGAACCAAATATTTTGTCTCAAAACACAACCTCCAAGTACCCAAGCTATTACAGGGCTCCAGGGATCATATCTCAACCCATATCTTTCAGGGAACCCAAGTTGTTACAAGGCTCCAGAGGCTATTAGCTCTTCAAACAACATCTAAGGAACCAGAGAGGCAATCCCCTTCTACCCTAAGATGACTATTTATCGAACTAGTGTCCTATATTTTTTTTATGCTCGAATGTGTGCCCCCTCTCGCTGTTGCTAGCATGAATCAAATGGACTTATTTTTCTAAGCTTTCATATATTTCTTTATCCTATTTTTTTCTTTTTTGAATTCCCAAGAAACATTGCACATGTAACCATTTTTTCATACCATTCACTTAAGGAGCCAGTTCATTAAGAGCATATACAAATTAGCCTTTAATGGTTGTCCTAAAACAATAAAAATATCTTCAAAAGAAAGCCATAAGTATCCCAAGTAAGAAATCTCCTCCCCAACTTTGGAATTTGTGTCCCTTTCCTCAGTCCCCTTTTAATTTTTTTTTCCTGATTTTTTTTTACATTTGTATTTGCATGGGGGATGCATGGTTTGGATGTCACAAATTCCACCCGCCCCCTTGAGGTAACACCACCATCGATATTCTTTTTCTCATATGCAACACCAACAATAAAACACAAACACATACTATTGTATGGAGCTTTATATACACAACTCTATATAGTATTTACATTCATGTGCACATTTTAATTAACTAGAAAATAAAAATGGACAATTAGCTTTCATGGCATTAACCATTTTCCAAGTTTTCTCCTCTGGCCCAAAGTGCTTCCACTACACTTTGTCTTTCTCTATGGATCGATTTTGAAGCATGAGACTCCTCTATTCTATAATGTGCACTGGATCTAGATGAAACTCTCCCTCTAGTTCCACCTATAGCACAAACCAATCAATCACATGATTATAATACTGTACATATATTTTAAGCAAAGAAACAAGGAAAATATCATGAACTATAACTGACGGAGGTAATTCCATCCTATAAGCCACTATTCCAATCCTTTCAGGGATATAAAAAGGCCTACAATACCATGGTTCCAACTTGGGACATGATCCAATATTTAGGGAACTCTTCTTGGGATTGATCCTTAGATATACATGTCCCCAACTTGGAACTTTTTATGTTCCCTATGGTAGTTTGCATAATTTTTTTCCTGTCCTATTCCACTTTCAAATTATGTTTAATGAATTGAAATTTTTTCTCCATTTCCTTAAGCATATTAGGCCCAACAAGGACCCTATTCACTGTATCATTCTAGCTGATAATATTATTGTAACTCTTGCCATACAATGCCTCAAATGTGCTCATTTTATGGATTAATGGTATCCATTATTGTAAGAAAACTCTAGAAGTTGAAGATAATCCTCCTCCTTCTTGGTTTGGTGCCTCATGCACATACTTACCTCAAGGATATAGTCCTATCTATTACCCCATATGTTCGTGGATGGTACGCTATGTTGAATGCTAATTTTGTCCCTAAAACTACAAACAATTCCTTCCAAAACCTTGAAGTGAACCTAGAATTTTTTCTAACAATTTTTTTGGGGATACTATCATATTAGGGGAATTTCAAGGTCTAAAATGGACCTCCTAAGGAAATTATAAAACAATAGTGGAAAAAATAAAATAATATTATATTACATCATCAAATTTTGGAGGGAGAAAAGAAAAAAATAATCAACTTGTATTTTCAGTTTATCTCCCTATGGGTTTACTCAAATTTTGAGCAGAAACACTTGTTGGATGCAGAATTTGATTCCTCATCCAAGGATTACCCATGTTCCATACTTTTGATGGAACCTTCTACACGTATAATGAGTAATACACGAAAAACATGATTGCAGTCACATTTTTTCATGTATTTCACATTTTTTGTATAGCAGGGTCCATCGAAACTATCCGACATGCATACTCCTTGGATGAGGAATTAAATTTTACATCCAATGAGTAATCTTGATTGAAATTTGAGAAAAACTTTAGGGATATAAGTTGAAAATACGAGCTGAAAAAAGTAGTTTTATTATTTTATTATTTTTTAATCTCTTTACCTTTTTACTCCAAAAATTGTGAATCATCCCCTATGGTTGACATCATCATCTTGAATCCTATTGTTTTTCTAAAGTGTATTTTTGTTGTAAATTTTTCTTAAGAAGCCCATTTTAGACCTAGAAATTCCCTTAATTAGTATCTCCGTATGCCCATAGCTTCATCTAAAAGGTTGTCACACCGAGTGACAGCATTAGTGATACTGTATGTGGCTTATTTCACTTCGGATTCCATTTTTGCGCGAACTTCAGGGGTGTCTCAAGCTGAAACTTCATTTGAAGGTCTGCGATTTGCTATTCAAACTATGTACAAATTATTTGTACTTTAGTGTGTGATGCTTTGAAAGAGGTAGCCAATCCTTCCATTTTTTCCTCTGGCGTAGATGTGGCCAAGACTATGGGAACTTCACTGCAGATAAGGTGGATCTTGGCTTCAGGTGCAACGTGCTAGAATTTGGCCGGGTGGCATGTTGCCTCTACTGCTTGCTGATTCTATTGGGCTTTTATAGCCTGCTTCTTTGAGTCTTCAGCATATGTGTGAGAAATGGCTTCTATAAAGTGAAGTTTGTCAGTGATCGTCACATGCATCAAGTGGAACTTTCCTACAGGTAATGCAAATAAATTAATGTTAAAGTCACCTAAACCGTGGAATTAAGTGCGTCGGTTGGCATCCACATCAATGGATAGCATGGGGATTTGTGCAAGCTGGATGTCCTCGGTTGCTGGAAATGCAATATCTAATACCCGTGCACTAGTCTGGCTCTCCTGGGCAATGTTCACTTGTATTAGGCTCGCTTGCACTTTGAGTTGTTGGATTCCCACCTTAACAACTTCCAACATAATTTTATATTGCACCTCCAACATTAGGAGAATTTTGAGGTCTAAAATGGTCCTCTTAATAAAAATGTACAACCAAGATAAAATTTATAAAAACCAATAGGATTCAATATGATGTTGTCAACCATGGGGGATGATTCACCATTTTTAGAGTAAAAAAGTAAAAATATTAAAAAATAATAAAATAATAAAATGACTTTTCCAACTCGTATTTTCAGCTTATCTCCCTAAGTTTTTACTCGAATTTTGAGTGGCAGTATTCATTGGATGAAAAATTTAATTCCTCATCCAATGAGTACCCATCTTGTATACTTTCAATGGAACCTACTACACGAAAAATGAGAAATACATGAAAAAATGTGATTGCAATCACATGTTTTATGTATTTCTAATTTTTTGTGTAGAAGCGTCCGTTGAAAGTATAGAACATGGGTATTCCTTGGATGAGGAATAAAATTTGCATCCAACGAGTGTTTCCGCTCAAAATTTGAGCAAATCCATAGGGAGATAATTTGAAAATACGTGTTGAAAAAAATATTTTTTCTTTTTTCCCTCTAAAATTTGATGATGTAATCTAATCTTATTTTATTATTTCAATTATTATTTTATAATTTATTTAGAAGGCCCATTTTAGACCTCAAAATTCCCCTAATGGTTGGTATATTTGAAATATCATTCAAATCTTCCTTCGTTACCATCAAGACATCCTCTCCATCATATTTAGACCCCTTCTTTTTCTTTCTAGATCCTTCTACAGACTGAGAGCTGCACTTGGTACCTTTAGAGGCTTGTGATTCTACTTCCTCCACTATATCTTTTGGGGTAGAGCCATTATTCTCAGGTTGAGTCTCTTTTTCTAGGTCGATCATCTCACTAGTGGTGGTTGGTGTGGCTTCGTTTTCGACAGGCTTCTCAGTAACCTTCTCTATTGTTTTCTCTGACTGAGAACCACTATGCAACATCATCTGTGTTTTTCAAGTCAACCAGGCGGGTGACCACTTTGGAGTTATTTTGATCAAATCATCATCTGTTACTAAGTATGGTAACTCATACCAAACTCCTTCCATGACGCCTTTCATGTGAATATGCATGTTATGGAATGTATACTCTAAGTTAGCTACCATATTGTACTGATCATATACTGTGGGCGACAGTTTCTTCTTGGACTGTACCAATTGATAAAGGGACACGTAGAACATGACCTAGAAAATTTTTCTCTCTTTAGCACGAACGAGGTCAGATGAGTTCCATAATGTGACATGGCACGCAGCTTCGTACATCTAAGGCTCAATCTCAATAAAATAGGTTCCCTCAGCGGTATTCTACCTAATTAATGTAATTAAGAGCAACAAACAAGAATAGTGAAATTGCTTTCCTTCCTCTTGTGCTTCGTGCAAATTTTCTAGAAACTCTTTACATAAATAAGGAGACTAGTTGTAAATGACACCTTTCTCGCACATTCCTGTAGAGTAATCACATGCGCGGGCACCTCCTTGGGTCTACATTTGAGCATCATCTTGCAAGACAAGATGAGCGTGCCAAACTTGACAACCGGGTCATTTATCTTGCTGGCCAAAAAGCCTCAGCTCTTCCCCGAGAATTGATATTTATTCTTGATCTATTCTGCAAGGGATTTTTCTTTCCTTTTTTTGCCAAAATAGACATTTAGATATATGCCTTTAGCTGGTAAACTAGTGATCCTATGGAATAATGCAACATTTATGGGAATATGCTCACCCAACCATAGTGCCTCATCATGCACCATCGTAAGAAATTTCTGAACACGGATGTCATTTATTGGGCTACGCCCAAATTGAGGGACATGAAGTAAGTTTAACAGACATGCCTTGTACAGACCCAACACCCATATCTTTGACTCTAGGTGAATTATGCCCCCTTCATACTGAATTTGGTCAAGGTACCACTCTCTCACAAGTTTCGGAAATTTTGTCAACATCTGCAATTTCCTAGTCCTCCATTCTGAGTTGCGCTACTTTGGCAAACATTTCTTCCTCCATTGCGACCTTTTCTGGGATTAACGTCATTTGGAGGCTCATGCGCACTTTGTCAAGGTATTTGGGTGCATTTATCATCAGTTTCCACGGCGCGATTGATCCAAGTGGATATCGATGGCCACCCACCGATTCCATTTGGACAAGCACCATCAATTCTTGTAGCTTTTCACATTCAACACAACTTACTATTTTCAGCACGTTTTCGAGTCCTCCACTCCCACTGTTGTTTTGGGGCCTTAATGATCCAGGTGGATATTGGTGGCCACCCACCTATTCCATTTGAACCCCCTCCATCAGTTCTTTCAGTTTTTAAGTTGCAACAAAACTTACTATTTTTAGCAGTTTTTCGGGTCCTGAACTTTTGGAGCCGTTTTGAGGCCCTAAATGAAGTTTTTTGGGAAAACCGGGAGAAAAATGGGTCCATGGACTGGTGTTTATGACACCAAAATTTTTACTCCTTAGAAAAATCTTTCTAACTAGCTATTGAGTGCACCAAACAGAGATCGGATGCCAAAGTTACGTCCCCGAGAAGTTGAACCACCAATTTACCCAAACGTGGCCCATAGTTTTGGCGCTTCATCTCCTAGGGTTAGGTTTTTGGATGTTTAGAGTTATCCATTGTTTCTAAATAATAAATAGGCCCTTGAGCCTTAATGTAACACATTTCAAATGTCTGTAGCCACCACATATATTCTCATAGATTCGCTACCAGCACCCTAGCTATTTTATTTCCATTATTTTTGTAAGCTTATTTCAGTCATTATTTTATTAATGAAATGAAGCATTATTTCTGATGCATGTATATCTTCATGGTTATTTATGTATTTTGTCACATTCCTGAATAATTTCAGATTAGTGGTATCAGAGCACTCTGCTCTTTCTTTTATTTTCTTTGCATGTCCCCAACGCGATCAGGGTAGAAGGAGTTAGGGATCAATTTGGTTGAACCCTTGCAAGATCAACCTTGCAAACCCCGACGACATCCCATGGCGGAAGAAAAGAAAGATGAGGGAGCAGAATATCCTATCAAAATATTTCTTGAGGAGGCCCTCTAGAATCAAAGGAACATGATGATGGATAACTTTGCTTAGATCTTCCAACAACTGCCCACCTACGGCGCATCTGCATCCAACAGCTACTCTGGATGCACCACTCCCTTCAAGGTACAGGTAAACTTTTAAATTCCTATATTTGAAGGCCAAATAGATACAGATGCCATAGATAGATAGTTAAATTTGCTGGAAGGGTATTTCTCAGTCCATGATTTCTCTGACCAAGAAAAGATTATTTTTTCACTCCTCAAAGCCGCCCCCCATGTCAAAGACTAGTGGGAAACCTACTGTGAGCGAGAGGATGAAGAGGAACCCTCTCTATTCTCAGCCACACCCCCTTGGAATTATTTCTAATATGGCATCAAGGAACAATATTACCCTGTGGAGAGCTATGAGGACAAATACATCCAATGGACCACGTTGCAGCAAGAAAGGGATCAAGATGTGCATGAATTGATGAATCTGTTCCATACCCTACACGCAAAGTTGGGTATTAAAGATTCAGAGAGAAATTTGGTGCTCAAGTACCTCGGTTGTTTGCACAAACACATTCAGGAGGAAATGGAGTTCCTCAACATTACATCGCTTGGCACGACATATTGCTAAGCCGCCAAGATTGAGAAAAAATTTAAGTAGAAGAAGTGAGACTTTGGATCCGCGAATCCGAATGGTGCCCCAGAACTGAAGAAAAAGGAGCAAGGCAAAAGTGGTGCGACTCAGAACAACACCACAAAGACAAAGAAGGACACAGGGAAGTGGTGTGAATTTCATAACAACCTCACTCACAGCAAAAGCGAGTGTCGGGCCAAACAATCATTGCTGGCCGAACTAAAGGCACTCGAGTTAGATGCATTTTCTGATATTGAGTCAGAATCAGATAAAGGAAATGACAAAGGGAAGTAGATCATTGATACATATCCCAATGCCATTGTTGCCACCACCAAGATCCAGAGGGAGGATCCAGAGGATCCAGAGGAAGGGGAGCAACTCTTCCATTCGTAGATGTGGGTGAAGGGTTCTCCACTGCAATTTATCATCAATAGCAGAAGCCAAAAGAACCTCATTTCAGCTGAGGTCATGAAGTGGCTCAGCCTACCAACCATAGCACACTTGTAGCCATATACCATTGGGTGGATCCACCCATGGAGATATCTTCGCATCCACTAGCAGTGTCGCCTTCCGTACAGTATGAAGCCATTCACAGATGAGGTATTGTGTGATGTTGCTCCTCTTGATATAGATGATGTATTATTGGGCCAACCATACTTGAGGAGATGACATGATGTGTATGAGTCTAGGCCTTGTGCTATTTTTATTACTTTGGGAAATAAATTTTACAAGATACTAGAGGTAGTACCGCCTCCTGTCATCTCTTTTTACGCTGCAAGGCTTAATGCGATGAATTGTTTATAAACTAGGAAATTTATTTTCCTTACAACTTATACGGAAAAGGAAAATATTGTGGCCACAACCTCAAAGCAAGGGCTCCCTTCACGCTCTGACAAGTAAGACAAAATCCCTAAACGGAGAATGTGAGGACATTTTCTCCTCACTCACGGGGGTTCCTCTAAGTGTCGGATGACATCATTGATCTAACTCCCAACTTCCCCTTTTTGACGTTGCCATACATCCTGAAATATACATACGGAATCCAAAAACGCGTCTTTGTGTGACTAATAAAAACCAATTACTAAACACATCAGGCGTGTCACGCACGGGTTCATGACATCTTCAACAAATCTATTTTGATTGATAGAATTTGGCTCTGTGCGACGGAGGAGTCTCAGTACAGTGGGACCCATTTATTCAGGAGGGAGGAATGATCCGAGGGTGGATATCGGTGGCCACCCACCTATTCCATTTTGGTTGACACCATCTATTCTTGCATCTTTTCGTGACTAGCTTATATTTTTAAAACAGTTTTTTAAGGTCCTCCTCCCGGAGTTGTTTTGGGGCCTTATCTTGATCTCGGTGATATTGGTGGCCACCCACTATTCATTTTAACCATATCGATTCTTTTAGTTTTGAAGTTGCAACAAAACTTACTAACACCGGTTTTCGGGTCTGAACTTTCAGAGCTGAATTTTGCAGAACCCCTAACGGCATTTTTGGGGAAAATCAAAGGCCATGGCTCCATGGACCGACGTTGCTCACCTTGAAAGTTGTACTCCTTGGAAATATCTTTCTGGCAAGCTATTGAGCACGTCAAACCAAGATCAGATGCCAAAGTTAAATCCACAGGAAGTTGAACCACGGAGGTTACCCAAACGGGGCACATAGTTTTGGCTCTTCATCTCCTGGAGTTAGGTTTTCGTTTAGGTTTATCAAACAGCTAAATAATAATAGGAACTGGGGCCACACAATACCAACATATTTTAGAGAGTATATGTATACATAAAGTCATCTTCTCCAAATATTCGCTACAACACCTAGCTATTTTATTTCCAGCATTATACTTTTGCTGCAGCTTATTTCAATCATTCTTTTATTAAAAAAAGAAATGAAGCACTATTTCATTTGAATCTCCATATAGCGTTTATGTATTCTTTGTTCTGCATGAGATTTGGATCAATGATACTTAGGTAGGAAACCATGAAATGCGACCATTCAACCACATAACATTTTCCTCCATAACCATTTTGGGAGCTCTACCATGGGCCTTTTCTGATGCTCAAGCTTCATGGCCCGGAATGCGATTTTGGTGTGTTCTCCATGCCAGGGAGTTTTACGTTGTATATTTTATGTGAACTTCGAGGGCCCGGGCATTTCAGCAACTTAGGAACCCTCGGGCGTAATGGGTCATCTCTAGGTTGATAGCCCATCATGGTGCTAGAAATTAGGTATCCCAACCCTAGGTAGCATAATGCTTCCACTCCGAATCCTGATCTGGCCAAACATAGACAAAAAATGGTACAGTGCAAATCATAGAGATTACAACCAATAATTCACTCAAAAATAAAAAGGAACTAATAGGACTGTAGTTATGGCCCACACTTGTAGACGCTATTACTTCGGTTCCTTTTACATTAGTAACTATATGACATTAAAGCATTACAAATCCAGAAAAAATACATTTGACAGAACCAACCGACTGCTCCCATCAATACGTAATACAAAGTTGCATTTTCAATTCCTAACTAACGTCTAATTTTTAGCTTTATATCTGACCCGATCCAACCTCTCTCTTTGTAACTATCATGTGTGCATCACATGTTATTACTCTCTTGCTCCATATATCACACGGAGTGTGCCATCCATATAGTCATTTGGTAGGCACCAGTTGTTCTGCCACAACTGTCCACTCCCATTTCCATACCTAGGAAGGTATTCTCCCACTTAATGTGGCAGGGAACATTGCTCCTCTGTAATATTCCCAAAATTTCACATGATATTTGGAATACTAGAGTTCTTAATAAAATTAATTAATTAAGTAATAGTGTAGGGATACAGATCCTTAAGGAGACCTAGACAAATCCACTTTTGATGTGTATGTGGATATTGAGAGATCTAGATCCAAATCATGGGAAGTGATGAAGCCAGTTTTCCATTAAGTGAGTAGTGGTGGGGGAATCATGTCTCATTTCAAAATTGATCATGGAGGATGAAGTAATCAAAAATGAATCATGGATCTTAAATATAAATCATAAGGATAAGAGAGATCCATTTGAGATCATCTTGCATTAAGTAAGATCATAAACACTTATGATAATTTAGTGGAGGAAGTGGTGCATTGACACACACATGATGGAGAGGTGATCACCCAATTTGAACATGATGGAGGACATGGAGAAACAAAACACTCAACCATATGAGACTTATTTCCACATGTACGGTGTGGCAGATTGTGGGTGGGTCTAGGCTATGGGGAGAGTATTATCTATATAGTGAAGGCACAGCTAAGTGATTTGGATACTTTGGATTATTATTTGATGCTGTTGAGATGTGGATTTGGTGGGGTGACCTCTCCCGTACACATATATTTGTTTATATAAGTTTGCGAGTTCTATTTAGCACATGGTGTTCTGCGGCAAGAATCCTGCCCTGCCTGGGGACTTTGTTATTGCCTACTCTGGGAAGGGTTTTCTGTTGAGCTCTGTTGTATCGGGCATTGGTGCCATCTTGGAAGTTGGCTTTGTGACAATGAGAAATTGGAGTGGGGAAGTTATCCTGCCACTTTTCTTCACATTTGATCTTCTGGATTAATAGATCTATCTTGACATTATTTTATTGAGTTTTATGTCCATGTAGTAGTCCCTTCAAGGTTAAAGTCCCGATCCTATATTGGAGAAGGAAATTTAAAACCATTTCATTTGAAGTCTATGAGGTGTCTACACATTGGATCTATTTTTTCCATCACTCTAGAGCTAATTTGACATATCTAGTAACGGTTATTGAGACTCCCTCTCTTACAATGTAGTTTTCTAAATCTATTGTTCATCCGACAACTATTTTCGATGGAGGGTGTGAGAGCTAGATCTTGAGCTTTTAGCTTAGCTTGTTTATGTTTCGGGAGAACAGGGTTTTACTAAAAACTACAAAAAGCTGATCCTTCTGGGTGCTTTGTATATTTAGTATAGTGCGGGGGTTTTGGGGGCGGGTCAAAGCCCCAAATGCATTGTAATGGGTTAAAGGGTAAACTAAGAGTCTGAAAACCATGGATTGGTATAAGAATGATAAAGCTAGATTTTTATAAATAGACTAGCATTTGGATTGTAAGAGTATGATTTGATAAGCTATTGATGTGATTTGTTGTGTAAAAAATATTTTTGATTTGCAAGAACAGGACTCTGTTAGCTATGTGTGAGTCTCGTCCGTGTGTGCGGAACCACATTCTTGTGTGTGCGGAGTTGGGAAGGGGGTGTTATGAGAAGGTTGTTGAATGAATGAATACATAGGATTATTAGATTTGAATGTTGTAGTGCTATTGAATGAATTATAGTAATTACTTTGTTATGAATTTTTAAGCTCTTTGCACATAAAGATACGTATATTGAAAGATTAGATACGTACGCTTTAGTTATATCATGATGAGAAAAGTTTGTGTATTGAATTGGATCTAGATCTATTTTTTCTTGTTATGTAACGTTGTGTTGATGTTATGAAAAACATATAATTGTAGAATCTAGTTACATGATTGATGGATACATATTTAACCTACATGAGAGATAAGGTAATGCAGATAAACCTTGACACTGTCTTGCCTTACCCTTCCTTTCTGCAAGGAACACCGAAGCACGGTTCCGGCACCCTGCCCTCCACTGAACGGACTATGACTGTGGCTGTCCAACGCGAACCAGCACTTGTCGAGTTTTTGGCTAACCTTGCTAGGGCACAGGTCGGGGACCCCTCAGGGCAAAATGATTCTTGTTGTTGGGACCGGAAGAGATGCGAGGAAGGGATCGAGTAATGACAAGAGAATACTAGAGGCTTTGAAAGAAAAGAGATCGAGGAATGGTTCGAAAGGCGGATCTGGGGACTGCGGTAAATACGCCCAAGTTAAATTTTAATGACGGAAAGGTGGAAAAAAATAGGTATGTTCGACTCAAACTATGAAATATTATTTGTAACCTTTGCAATTGAAATTCAAGAGTGGTGGCTAGGTTGGTAGAGTTCCGGAAGAGGTGTGGAAGACGAGCGAGTCACTCGATGGACTCGAGATGCGCGAGCAGGTTGGAAAGAATCGATAATACTATTACATACATGGTGGATCACTCGGTGGATGGTGTTAGGAGGCTTTGTGATAGGTTTTCCTTTGATAGTTATACATGTACCTAGAGACGACGAACGATTATTCAGGGATTGGAAATGGCGTTTCGAGGACGTTGCAGCTACCGAGTCAGAAGTTTTTGTGTGAGAAAAGGCCGCATTTTGCCTTGTAATTTGAATGACCTTGGATCTAGGCGAGAGCGCGACATGCGATGTGGTAAGTATTATCGGACCAAGCTTGAAGGAGGGAAGGGCCTCCTATAGCCCGAGTAAAGGAACTGCTACATCAACACCTAGGGCACACAAGGGTAAGAATTCACCTGTAAACGTGTCTAACAGATGGTAATCTGCAACTCACATTTGGCCCTTTCCCTTCAAGGGGTAGGAGATGAGGACATGGATGGAGATTTTGGATTTCGAAATGACCAGACTCACCATATGGGTAGCAATGACAGCCGTGATACAATAAAAGGTCATTGTCTTTAACATTCAAAGATGAAGCTGCGGATTGGTGTAATATCGCGATATGTTGCCCGAATGGAACACTCCATTCGGGATATTAAAGGTCCTCTCGTAACAATTCTGTGACAGAAGTCTTATTCCCGAGTTAATGGATGTAAAGGACTTCAAGCAAGGTGCGTACGAATCGATATGGGAGAGCGGATCAATGTTTAAAAAGGCAATTAAAGGAAGGAGGATTCGAATATGATGATAGACAACATACGGAATGGTTCATCGCCATGTTGTTGTTACCTGAAACTCACGCAATGAATTAGCGAGACCTTTGAATCGAAGGAGAAAGTTGTAGAAGCTGCTATGAAGTTGCGAAGCGCATCTTGGGAAGATATAGCAGGGTACAACAAATCCAGGGGAATGGCTAGGGGCTATGCATAGAGATCCAAAACCTACGAAAAGAGTGAGGAAAAGAACATACACGTAGATCTCTGGTGTGTACATTTGCAGAGTGTTTGTGGTCACATAAAGGATCGGTGCCCTCTCTTGGTCGGTTATATATAGCGGGAGCACCTAGCCCTCTACGCCTGAGGAAGGCGGGAGCACCGTCTGTTGCGACTGGGGTCAAGCGGATACGCGCTGCTCTGGTGTGATGATTGTCTAGTAACAGAGCCTACATGTGAACGATTGCCCTCGGCAGTGCATGTATTTAAAGCTAAAAAAACAATGTTGTTGATTGCGATTGGTAGGGGGAAACAGGCGGCAGAATTTCCGAACCTGTGACAATGATGGATCGAGGAACCTGCTCCAAGTGCAACCATCAGACCCTACACTCCTTCACCAAAGGCCGGCTGGCACTTTGCAAGGATCCCACTGGCAGGGTAAGTTGGGGATGAAACAGGGCCAAGGACGAGGTCAACTAGTATGTTATAAGTATGGAGAAATAGGGAACTTTGCTGAAGAATGCCCTGATACACGAGGCCATCGTGTAAATACTATAAACAAATGGACCTATGAGTAGAATATTTCCCGATCTATTAGCCGGAATGCAAGAAAAGTAGCCTACCTACGCGGAATGTGTACGGAGGGTTAAAATTGAGATACGAGAAACGGTCAAGTGTAAAAGTCATAACATGTAATGAGTTGGACACCAAGGGAAGCAAGAACATCACCAAGGAACGAGGCACTGCGCACGGCCCTGCACGAGTCTCGGAGAACAAGGAAGAAATTGAGACCTTTTTGAGCATGTGGAGACACTGTCAAAACGTGGAAGCCATGGAAAGCTCAGCGTAATGAATACTGGTGGCTGCGCCCGACAGTTCTAGGACCAAGGACGTGCACAAATTGTACGGTCTGAAATGCACGGGGAGAGAAATGAGGCTAACTACACAAATGGAAGACTATGAATTGGATCGGTTGTCACAGATCTTCGGATGCGATGCCAATTTTTACCGAAAACATATGGCAGCATCGGATCACGAGGAAGGCTCAGAAGTGGAATGGTCCTATAGCTACACTTTGGAAAATCAATAGAAAATCATTCCCTTGGGTAGGTTACCAAAAGCTGTAGACATTGCGAGGGCAAGGGTCTGGTGACTTTTAATTGGTAGAGATAGTTGAAGATGGATCCCTGCCTACGCTCCTTGAACGGATTGGGGAAATGGACATCGGTGTGCATCAACCTCCTAAAATGAAGCATGGTGTTTGAAATAAAGGCATGCGTGTCTGTAGTACCCTTGGATCCTGGGTATAATGCTGTTATCTTGGGCACCGTATATGAAATAATTAGATTAACACTGGCGGTAATTGCGCAAGATGAAGAACGAGAGTTAACCCCACGGATGAAGGGATGCTCTATTGGGAAGAACAGGTGAATGTTTTTCCGACTGCGATGAGGAGCTAGAGAATTGGTAGAGCTAGTTGCATGAGGTTTTGGCGCTTCGCAGCCTTCATGCAGTGAGAAAAATTGGGTGCATCTATACCATAGAACCTTGCACTTGCAGGAGAACGGACGACATGGAGAGCTTTGAATCTTAAAGAGTTGCAAAATGTAGGTCCAAAGCATTACCGCTAACAATATGAAACACCTATACAGGACCTATATCCCTACGGAGGAAATGCTGAGTAGGGTGATCCTACACATAGAAACTCCCTTGCTTGGAATGGGCCCCAGTGGGAATTGACCCACATGGTTACCTATTGATGCACAACACTCAAGGGTGCCTCGACCCTTGTAACCGGACTTATCGTGCTATTAACCTTAATTATTACTCTGGATGTGGACATGTCCACAGTATGTGTATCCGGGAGAATCTCCGGGCGGTTTCAAGAAATAAATCACCTACGGCTGTAATGGCGTCTGCACAAGAATACTCCTTCCGAATGAACAGTTGCGAAAATCTAGGTCAACTTATGAGGATCACCTTATGTCAACCTTCCATTGAGAGATAGAAAGTAAACCAACATATCGACGCGCTACGGCAATTACGGGGAAATGACATTGGGCACGGGAGAAGAACGTTAGCTCATCCTAAGTTAATGAGAAAAGACGCACAACACAAAAACAGGTGGTAAATGATAAATATGCCATTTATGATAGTACGGTTCAACGGGCTGGGAGGTATGCACCACATCGAGGCTACCTCACCATTAAGTAGCTTCGGTTGAGGCAGCAGGATTGCTGGAAGGCAGCCAGACAGCCTTTATTCACCCTCTCCAGCTTAACATTTAAACTCTATCCGTACGGTTTTTATATTTATTCATATATTATATAACACTTGTATTCAATGTGGATCCCAACTCACGGGAGAGGCCGGTAAGAGGACCGGGGAGATGCGGAAGTGTGTGTGTGGGAGTGCGCAGAGCTGCTGCCACCCAAGGATTATCTCGTAGACAAGTTTGGCAAGAACACTATGATGTTTCGGGACCTTCTGCGACATCTCTACCATTTACGGAACCTCGCCCACTAGAGCTTAACGTATTTTTGACCCACGGTCACACTTGTGAACCGGTTACTAGGGACATTCCGTCGACCCGCTTTGCTTGCTACTGTAGAGCTACGAGTAATACTGCCTATGTTGTCAATGCAAGAAATGCACCATCGTGACAAAAGCCACAAGATGTGTGTGCCTCTGAAACCGGAGGCTGGGTGTATTGATGCTGAGAATTATTCGGGAAAAAGCGGCACGAGACGGGTGGCAGCGATACTACATAAATATGGATGAGAGTACAACACCAGCACTCTTGACATGCACAATGGCGGAATTGAAGGAGCGAGAGAAGATGTTCTGAGTCAGGATGCTGATCCTCCACCTCCTCTTTCACATGCACAACACCGAACCGCCATACATGGGATTGAGGACCTTCGTCACTCAAAAGGACAACGACGAAAAATATTTGAAGCCATGGTGCGATGTTGCACTCTGGCTGCACATGACACGTAGTACGCCATTGCACGTCTCCATCGATTCTTGGAATGGTTTGCCTGTAAAGGCGTGGCCACCAAGTAACGACGGGCAGAGTCATATTGTGTTGGGGGGCCCATTGGAATGAGGTCTCCCCCCCTAAAATTGGTCCGGCACAGATTATTTTTATTATGTTTAGTATAGTGTAGGGTTTTGGGGTGGGTCGAAGCCCCAAACGCATTGTGATGGGTTAAAGGTAAAATAGGGGTCAAAAACGATAGATTCCTGAGACCATAGGAATAATGCGTAGATTTTTATAAATAGAGAATAATTTCGGATTGTGAGAGAACAGGATTGATAGATGTGATGTGATCTTTGTTGTGTGAAAGTGGCCTTTTTTGGGTTTTAGGAGGTAAAGTCTCCCCCAGTTGTGTACGCAGTCCTAGTCAGTTGTGTGCGGACACGCTCTTTTGTGTGCACAAGTTGGGAAGGGAATTGTAAGGAAAAGGTTGATGAATGATTGAATTCGCAAGGATTAATAAATCTGAATCTGTGAGTACTATTGAATGTGTGAAAGTATATAATTAATATTTTATATGTCTAATATTCTCCACAGTCACACACTATTTGACTTCATGCACAATACGGAATCTATTCCACCATTGATCATCACATGCAGAAATTAAATCAATTGCAATGCACACATGAAACCATAAAGTACATTAACAGAACAGTTTAATGGGAAAGCCCTAGTAAAAACTGAATACTATATATATAATATATATGTCATAGAGATCATGTAACAATCCTCATACAAAATTTGAACATGTCAAGCTATCGGTACAATATAATTGCTACACACTAATCGGAGTCCGATCTAGCAAATCCATGCACCGATCTACGCCACTTGCTAGCATACCTCTGCGTCCCTACGAAATGGCTGCGAATGAACTCACATCCCTGGATTTCATGCACAATCCTCATTGGCACTCACTACGTGTTGGACCACGTCAATGCATCACAATAGTCACAACTAACTCGTCCACTTCCTCTTTCACCTACCTCTCCACTGGTCTCCACTAAAAATGTCCATGCACGTAGTTAGCTGATGCTGTATTCTTTAGTTTATTAATGAGTTTATATTTGTTAGTGAATTAATTAATAATTAATTCACACCACTCTCACTAGTGTATCAATTAGCCCAGGCATAGATAGATCTGTGCGCTATGTCTAAGCGAGTTAAACTAAACACAACTCCACCAAATACTTCTACAACTCCCACCAAACTGCGTACGTAGTTCTAAGCCGAAGTACTCCGCCCAATAGATACGGTAAAACCTGAGACTGATGTAATTCATACTGTCGGCTCTTGTGCCACATGCAGCGAACTTAACTATCGTGCTCAAAGAGAATAGATAATGTTTAGGTCAAATATTATTAGAGCTAATAATATTCGACATATCTATTTTTAAGTGGTAATCTAAAAATAGATTCTGCCCAATATTTCTAAAAAATAGAATTCCATATATTTTTCCAACTTGACTGTATCACAAATAGCATCTTATAACTCATAGAATATGATCAACATGTCTAAAAATAGACTTTGCGCCAAAAATAGCCTGAGCCCCGTGGTAAAGCCGCTACTTGCTAGCTCATCATCTTGTTGAATCTCAACACTCCTGTCACTGGAAGGATATCTCTACCACACTGATCCTATCTCCATGGTATTTGAATTTTCTCTTGGTGAGCGCCTTCGTCGAATATCGGCCATCACGATCCTCAGGAATGTAAGGATAGTAACATGATCGTTCAACGCACCACAATCTACGATATGATGATGCAGGATTCCATGTCTTTTGGAATATCTTGAAACACTAGATTAACAGAGATTTTAATGCAGCAGAACATAAATATATCATAGTGAGATGAGTGTGAACAGAACAACCCGACAGGATATTCCTCGTCCATATAGCCTCGCATGCGGCCAAAATTGTTACCATGTACTGGGCCTACTTGCTAAACGAGTGCCACGGATATTTGTTTCTGTTTGTACAAAAATAATGTGGACGATGCACTAAAAATCCCTCGAAGTGCTCTTTGTATCAGTTGGGCTCCTTGCCCAATCTACATCACGATGACCATCTCGGCTTCACTTTCTAATTTCGACTATACGTACCACATTCCCATGTCCCGATGTACCTCTGTAATCACCTGGAAACCTGCTTTCTGCCTTCAAAAATAGCTTGGTAGGCTTAACCATAGCTTGTGAAATATGGTTAGCAACATAGCATATGTGCGGCCATGTATTGACTAGATACATGAGTGAACCAACCAGCTTGTCAATAAAAGTGGCATCTCCTGCCTCTGCTGATCTTAGCATCATCTTCCTCCAACCACCGAGAGGAGTGTCGATAGGCTTGCGGCCTTGCATGTTGAAATTCTCCGGTGTCTCTTGACTTTTCCTTTCTGTCGAAAACAAACAGATCCATCATACCAGCACTTATTTCCCATTCAAATAAACAGAAGAGCAGAATGTCATCTCCAGCTCACTTGCAAGATCAGCCTTGCATAGGTATGTGGTTTCTTCACATTAGTAACAAATCATCTACATAAAGTACAACGATCAAAAGCACACCTCAGCTTGTGACTCAATAGGGTTAGGATGCGCACTCATCTTGGCAATGAAGTGGTCGGGCGACATCTGCTCTTGTCTCCTCAGTACTCTTTGGGTGTACTCATGCCAAGTACTCTATGAGGAAAATGGTTTTTCACATAAACCAAAGTGTTACATGCTTAACCCACAAGTGTATGGGAAGGCCACCGATCATGCAACACTCCGCGGTCTGACACCGCGATCTTTGTTCTTTGACAACGATCCCATTCTCTTTTATTGGGTTATGAGGCGCTATGAGCTCTCTTCAAATTCATACATACTTTGCAAAAGTCCTTGAATTTTCCAAAGATGAATTCACCATTATCCTCCTTCGACCTTTGTATGCAACTAACCATTCAGTACCTTGAACTCACAAAACTTTGAGTATGTCTCGCTCTTGTGCTGCATGAAGATCCCGACACTTACGAAAGAGTTGTAACGTCATCTTTTGTCTGTTACTTTTCTATTGAAGCAGAAAGGTCCACACACATCTGTGAATTCTCTCAGGATACGTTGTGTTACGACCTCTTTCTCTGTGAAAGGTAGCTTTCACAAATTTTCCCAGAGGTGCATCCTTGCCTTTGATCTACTTCAAGTATACCCTTGGGAAGCACAGTAGAAATCTCTTTTAAAATTTTCAACGCCATAGACGAAGATAGCCCAATCTCCTGTACCATAATTCCTCATCTTACAGAATCCACCACTGCGTTCACCTTTGCTTGCCATTGTTGTGCTTGTACATCTACCTACAATTGATAAAGGTTCTTAACTCGAACCCCTATCCTCGATTTCACCGGTTTCATGTTTGCCCGGGAAAGCCTTTCCCTCGCTAAAGACAACATCATATGCCTTGTCTTCCAACATCTCCAGAGATGGATTCTTCTTCAATCTTGGAACATGCATAGAAATCAACTGACCCTTTGAGGATTTGGACTCCCTCCTGGGGCCATTACGTACGGTCGCATTGTATATACCATCTTCGCCCATCTTGATGTGCCTCCGAATCCTTCTCATCGGGATCACTAAAAAAATCTTTGTCTCTAGTCGGATGAAAAGACACACGTCAAGAAACCACTAATCTCATCACACTTGAGACCAGCCTGCGATCGGTGAAAAATCCAGCTCAGCCTAGGGCTTTAAGGCCTGCTCTGGTTGCGGATCTAACCAACAGCACGGCACTGTTCTTCTGTGGACAATTAAGTGGCATAATGTACGGTGTGGGCAATGGTGAGAAATCACTTCACCTTGGACAAATCTGCTTCTTGCCTTTTGCCTTTGGATTGAGAATGATTTTTATTTCCCTTCCCTTTCCTTGATTTGGCAACCAAAGTACTATTTTCTTCATCTTCATTCTTTGATGAAGATCCATCACGGTACCCACCTTATCTTATACGCACAAAAATTAAAATGACCATACATCTTGGCCGTTCTCGTCGATGGCAGAGTCCTCATAGGAATTCCAACTCTTTGAGAATCCCAAGGAGAAACTATTCTCACTAATTTATCTTCATCTCATTAACCCCTACACTTCCCGGCTCATCCTGCTTTGGAAAAACTTCATGGGGTACTTGGGTATGCTTTCACCTTCTCCGTACTTGTTACTACAGGCTTTCAGTAGCACCAACTTTTGTTGGGTACTTCACCTTTAAGACAAGTCTATCAATGATTCCCATCAAGGAATGGAAATGTTACCATGAAGAATTGGTTTCTCGATCCTTACACATAACAAAATCCTTCCACATTTTGTTGTCTTCTTCTGCCATGCATCGAAGTGCGACATCGCTATAGAAAGCATGTTTTTGAATTTCTACATCTATGAACTCCTTCAACCCATTATCTGTCCAACACCACCTCCATCTATCCTTACATACAATATAATTCGAGCTTCTAACTCAGGGAATTGTCAATGTAGTCATGAAAGGGCACAGTAAATCTCACTTGACACCGAAAACACGCCAGAGATTCGAATTTACAGCTGAAACTCAGCAGTTAATAATTGAAATGTTGCTCCAATGATCAACCTATCCTAATACCATGTAGAATTATATATAATGAGTATATTATATACGCACGTATTAATATACGATCACACACTATTTAAATTCATGCACAATACAAAATCTATTCCACCATTGATCATCACATGAAAATTAAATCAATTGCAATGCACACATGAAATCACATAAAAAATTCACACACATTAACACAATGATTTAATGGGAAAGCACAAAACTAAAAATCCAAATTATCTATATATAATATATTTCATAGAGATCATGTAACAATACTCATGTAAATCTGAACATTTTCAGCTCTACATTTAAATATAAATAGCTACACCTAATCAAAGTCCGATCTAGCAAATCCATGCCACCGATTTTTGCCACTGCTAGCTTACCTCTCTGTAAATCATAATGAAAATGGAATCTAAAATGAGAACTCAATCCACAGCTTTTAATAACGTCCTCATTGGCATCTCCACTAATTTTTGGATGTAATCAACATCACTATAGTCTGGCGAGTAGTCACACTTGCTCTTTCACCTACCTCTCCTGGTCTCCTTTGGCTTCATCCATGAGCGCTTAGTTAAGCGTGTATTTTTTAGTTGTTTAATGAGTTAATATTTTAGTGAATTAATTAATAATTAATTCACAGCTATAATTAATATCAATTAGTTAGACTAGATACAACTAGCTCAACTATGTCTAACTAAGTTAAATTAGACATCACAACTACTTCTACAACTCACCCGGCCCTAAATACGCATGAGTTCTAAATGGTCTCCATAGGTAGCTCTAGTAAACCCTCGGGAATAACGTAATTCCTTCGCTCGGCTCTGTGCCATATGCACTTGGCAGGGCGCTCCCAGAATAAGATAATGTTTAGAGTCCAAATATTGTGCAGAGCTAATAATATTCGACATATATGTTTTTATATTTGTGATATAAAAATAGATTTGCACAATATTTCGAAAAATAGAAGTTCATATATTTTTTCCAACTTTGACCAACCATCCAAAAATAGCATCCTTTGTCACGATATGATCAACATGTCTAAAAATGAACATAGTCTAGGAAATAGACTTTGTGCCAAAAATAACTTGCGGGCCCACTTAGTAGAGAGAGCAACTCTTTCCACTAAGCTCATCATCTTGTTGAATCTCAACAAAATTAATTCTTGATAATTATTGCTGATATACATTTTGTATTTGCGTATGAGTGTATATTGAAATACTAGATCTTTTCTGTACGGTTATATCGTCTTTCTTGAAATTACATGTATTGAATTGGATCTAGATACATTACCATTCTAGTTGTAACATTGTGTTGGTTTTGTGAAAAGCATATAATTGTAGATCTAGTGCACGTGGATGCCATTGGATACGGTTATTACTGTGCGGGGGAACAAGGTTATGTGAACGAGGAATGCAGCCCTTCTTGCATTACCCTTCCTTTCTCGGGGTGCGGAAACTTGGTTCTAGCACCCACCCATACTACTTCGGGTGGCATTTGCTTGTTTCTTCCGTGCAGGTCAACTGTCTCAAAGTCGATAGTATAGGGGTTTTGTAAAACCTTGGGAACACAGGTCGAGGCCCTTCAAGCCAACAATTAGTGAAGGGATCATACCTTCTTACATAAGATGCGATTCATCATTGCAACCATCATATCATTAGATTGTACAACGGTCACATAAACCCAACGGTATATTGGTGAAGCCCTAAGAGGTGGACATGGTCGAAATATGGCTTGTTGCAGGATTATCTTGATGTCCATCATAAACTGAAATTATCTGTTTAGCATCATCAAAGCTCCCATACTACCTAGATCGTTTCTATATTTATGGTAGTTGCGGTCCCAACGGATTGTAGTAAGGACAACACGATTTACCTTCATGGAAGTTTAGTAGTTATGTAGTCCCTCTTGTCGTGGGATCATTCAAGGTCATTCTAGGCCATCTCCTTCGGCTTAGTGTCATATTTTGAAATAGCATGTACTCATTATATAACAATATTAAAATGGCTTAGCTATTTGTGCATTTGATGTATATATCGATTTACTATTTACTTTCTTTGTAGTTCTTATATTGTGTTTTCATGTGCGCATTCTCTTTTGGGATATTATAGTGGTATCGACATGATCTTTGGCTCAACTTGTGGATTGCTTCATGGACATCAAAATAAGGCAGATAAGATGAGATCTATCATGAAGGAGGATTATGGTTTGCACTCTTCTCTTTAGATCCGCAGGCCTCTCAAAGGAGGTCAAAAAAGAAATGAAGAGAGAAAGGAAAAAGGAGGATCCAAGAAGAATATTTGGCGTGGGGAAGATCTTGACACTTCCTCTCAAAAACAAAAGAAAAACTGTCAGAATCATAGATCTCCTCATAGATCTACTATGGACACTTTCTTTGAAGAAGGTGAATGGTATAGTCATGAAGAAAGAATAAACATGGGTAGAACAACGAGACTCTCGGTGTATATCTTGAATATTACAAAAGCACATTGAGAATTCAAAGGAGAAACTAACTCTTCAGCAATTCTTTAAAAATAAAAATGAAAAGAGGATCTACTACGTATACAATAGAAGAAAGAGGCACAATAGATTCTGTTACTTTCCTACGTACCAGTGGATCTTCTCGGAAATGTTGAAGGATTGGAGAAGAATTAGATACATTTTTCAAAGCTACATCTGCATGGCTTGAAGGAGAAAATGCTTCAAATTGCAACACTTCATCTTGAAGGTGAAGCCAATGATTGGTGGTTTGGTCACATGAAGCATGCGAAGGTGACTAAATATTCACTTTTTATTTCACAATTTTGAGAAAAAAAAATTGGATGCAATAAAACCGAGAGGGGTGTGTCTAAAGAGACATTTCTGCAAGGGAACAGGGAAATTCTTCATTCTTACATGCTCTTGGATAAAGGTCACTACATTGCAGGACCTGGAAGTGAGGCATACAGAAGGAAAGACACTTGCATCTTTGCAAAGAAGGTCTTGAACGCCTGTCCTGCGAAGTCCGCCGCAGTTGGGGAACCGCAGGAAGAAGGTGGAACCAGGCACTGGGCAGTGATAGAAGAGCGAGGCATCATTCTTAAGGTGGTTGGAGACACAGCCCATCTCCTAGTTGAAGGAGAAATATTGTGGTCTTGCGAGGTTCCACATCGGAATTGTGATCCAGAGTGCATGCACTTTCGCATCACATATTGTTTAAGTAGATATGACATTAGGAACTTATGTGGACATTCTGTCAAAATACATTGCATGCCCAAAGGTTATAACAACATGGGGCCCAGGAAAACGAAGGAAACATATCACATAACAAAGAGGACCACTTAGTCCAGTCAAGGAGGAGATGAAGAGTTATCCCAGTTCTGTCATTGATGAGCCTACATTGTCCTTTGAGTTGGAGGTAGCAGTTTCAAGAGATGGGATGAGCATGATCCTAAAATGGTGGCTATGAGTTCAAAATTATGCCTTCCCTATGGAATAGCAAATGCACACAACAGAAGGATCCAGCGTTGTCACTTAGTAACGGTGATAATGAGCTAATTATACAGACATTCTGGGGTAAACACCATGAAAATGGGTAAAGAGTAATAAATAGGCAGACATCTTGAGATGAGGAATATTTTCTCATTTCAAGGAAGACACTGCCTCGTAAAGTCTCCACAGCTCAAAGAGAAACTACCCAACGGATCTTCAAAACTCATTGGTTTTGGATGGCATTATGAGAAGAAGGTCTCATTAATAGATCTCATTAGAGGTTCACTTCAACTTGCTGTCTTCAGTGAAAATTTATTATGAGTTTCAGGGAATGGAAGTATTCTGAGAGGATACCATATTTATGTGGAGACATGTTCATCATCCCATGGGGTGGGCAGGTGAGATGATGGCAGAGTTACATGACTGCTTGCGGATATATGACATGTAGACGTAAAACTTGGATACGTTTTGCTCTTCGGTGAGTTTTAGTTTTCACAGCTCTCTTCTTTGATCTACCTTGAAGAATACTCATGTGATGAAGGAGCTTTTATTCACTGAATTCTCTTGGACAGGTAATAATTTTTAATAAATATTTTCTTGACTCATTCCTTGTGTATCAATGATGATAGTAACACATATGAAAAGCTGTATTCATTTTGGTTGTCCTTAAGAGAGTTTAGCTATCACACATGACATCTCCTGTCTGTGGCTGTATTCATCACTAAAACTTGAGATAGTACTCTCTTGATGTGTGTATTGATGGCGTTTGCTTGTATTGGGCTGATGTGACATCCCACATGTCTGTCAATGTCATGCCTTTTCATAATTTTGTGACGAGTGAAAAGGAAGCAAGATTTCTTGTTTAGTTTGTTTCACACAGAGTTTGGCTTATCCATCATTATAGTGGAGATGGAGTATGGTGAAAAGGGCCTTACTCCAATGGTTACTATTGGGAGAATGGGTTGACACCTTTTTCTACCCATATATCTCTGCTTATTCTTTATGCAATTTTGGATGATGCTTAGATCTAACAAGGCCAACAAGGCTAAGGATGGAGGCATGAAAAGCATATTTTTACTTTGTTTATCATGGGATGGAGGATTGCTTTTGGCGAGTTGGAACATTCCATTTGTGGGAGGAACCATGTATTTTTATGTATATCTCTGCTTAGTATGGGGGGATTTTAGGTGACTTTCTGTCTTGGTGTGCTTCATTATTGATGGGGGGACATCTAGCTACACTGGGGTAACTCTAGAAATTCTAGAGAAGAGTTTGGTGGTGGAATACATAAATCATTGCTGAAAATTGGAGACGTTCCTTGTGTGGATTCCATTTTGGATGGTGATAGATTTCTCTGGCATCTACTTTTGAAGTTTCTTGAGGACAAGCAACATTTTTTCGGGGAGGAGCGCAATATTCCCAAATTCTCACATGATATTTGAAATATTATAGTTCTTCATGGAAAATTATTAATTAAGTAAACAAAGGGTGGAGGGACCCATAATCCTCAAATATGAATAAAATCCACCTTTGATGTACGTATGTGGATATTCTGGAGTCCTAGGAATCTGGAGATCAAATCATGGAGTAGTGGAGCATCTCCATTGATGATAAATTAGTGGAGATGATGTCTCGTTTGTGAGATGAATCATGGAGACAAACAGGTGAGCAGAATCACGGATCATTGACTATAAAATCTGTCAGATTGTTGAAGAGGTCAACTAAGATCATAGTGCATTAAAAGTAAGATCATAAATCACTTATGATAATTTAGTGGAGGAAGTGATGCATTTCATACTGGGTGTAAGAAGGGTGATCACCCCATGTGAACATGATGGAGGACATGAAGAAACAACACAATAAACCATGGAGACTTATTTCCATATCTACGGTGCAGTTATGGAGTGGGCCTAGGATATGGAAGGCTCATAATATATATAATGAAGGTGAAGCCTGATAGAAGGCGGTTGGATACTTGGATTTGTTAAATTATCGGTCTGATATATTTTATAGGTAATCAAAATTTTTGTTTTGCATTTGCATATTTGGAGTCTCATACCATAAATTTTCACCATTGACAGATTAGTTCCATTGATGGTAGTGGTTTTCATCGGTTTTCCTCATGTAGAAACTTGTTGATTCTCCTCTCTATAAAGTCACCCTGATGCATTATTCACTTTCACTTTCTAATTCATGTAACTAGGTCATAGGGTTGGTTCCATTAGGTTCTAAGGTCTCATCATGGTCAAATGCTGGTCAGTGTCAATAAATATCAGCAAGGTCATGAAGTCTAATAAACTCAAAGTCTGTAGCATGCGAAGGTCAAAAAAATGTTTTATTCGGCTTGATGTAATTTTCACCTCAAAACCATTTTAGGGATAATATCAAAGTGCTTATTTTTATTTCCATGACTACAATAGCAATTTTATGTCTTCATATGTAATAAAATACCTTCAAAAGCTTCTATCTCAAAGTCACCACCTGCCCTTGAGAGAAGTTTTCTAAAGATTTCAGGTGTTAAATCATGTTCTAAGTATGTCCCGTAAGAAGATCCTGAAAGAGGCTTTCAATGCTATATTGTACTCTCAAAACCTTGTGGATCCAAAATTGCTAAGTGAAAGAAGGTCCCTATAACCCAATCTTTCCCCTTTTCCCATTTCCCTCTTACATTTGTTTCATAAAAATTTAAGGTTTTCTTTATAACCCCCCTTTTCCTCCAATTGCATGGATCACATTTAAAAAGTCTTAATAATCCCCCCGATGTGATTAAATAAACCTTCCTACATTTTCCCTTAGTTACTGTGAAAAGTTTCAAAGTTTTTATATAAATTCCCTCGTCCGTCGCACCTCCCTTTCACACTATAACGAGAAAATTGTTCATTCATTGCAAACACCCCCAACTAAAAAAACTGCGAGTACGTTGCTTGTACCCTGATTGACCCTTTCTATTATATTTATACTAGTGAAATCGTCGCAATACATAATCGACATTCCCATGATCGTTAAACCTCCACCCGGCCTAACCCTCCGATCTTTCGATTCCGATTGTAGGGCCCCACCTTAGATCTTCCGCTCGTTTAAAAAAAATGAGCTTTCTTTTATAAAAATTATGTGAAATCAATGTTAAAAACATTTCTGGTGTTTTAATCGCATCGAAAATTTTAAGAGTGTATGATACTCCTTTGAATTTCACCAGCGTCGGTGCTTTCTGCTCCCAGGCCATGTTTGCGTTGATTATGCCCATTTGTTGAATGACGGCCCCGATCACTCCATCGCAATCATTTGAAATCCCTTTGCACAATACACTTTTGATGTAAGGACTCTATTGTGGGGTGTGTGGGTCCCACTAAACCCCTTCCGCCTTTTCAATGAAAAAATGGGTTTGTCTTCTGTAAGTCAATTCATTTTTGTTTCATTTTATAAAGATTTGCTTGGCTGTCCCCAATCACCTTGATGGGCTCTGTGTGTAAATACCTACACTCTATCCCAATTTTGGGTGTGAGTTATTTCGATCCACCTATAAAGGCCACTCAACTCTTTCAATGAAAAAATCATTCTTTAGCAAGGCCATTCATTTCTTTTAAAGAAATTCCTATAACCTGGTTTCATCTCACCTGTTGACAGCTCACATCAAGTTTCGCCTTGTTCCAAACACCTACCTCTTTCTCCACTGGAGTCTTTGGTCGGCAGTTTCTGTCGGCCTTTCACTGTAGCATCTTGTGTCTTGATTGTTCCTTCTATGACACTTCCTTTTCCCCGTTCGTTCGTTGGGTTTCTCCTCCCTCCTGCACCATATCATATATCCAATCTCTCTCTCTAAATAACTTCCCTCTTCAGGTTTGGGTTTAAAATTTGGGCTTGCTTCGCTGCTTCGCTTCTTTTGTCCAAAAAGGGGTATTTTCTTCATTTAAAGGCACTAGATTGTTTTAGTGAGTTCCAAAGGCATTATATTGTAGGTTGATTTTCTTCAAGAAAACTCGTCAAGGAAAACGAAAGCTAAATGAACCGATCACATCTAGCAACAAATGAAATAAAAGTTTTACTCTTGAATCATCTATTTTAATTTATCTAGTGTAGCAACGAATCTCAGGCAAAAATATTAATTGTTAACCATTTGCCAGGGCATCTGTTGGTTTCTTTCTATGATGGGACTTGAGTTTACTGCTGAGTTGAAAAAAAAAAACTTCACTACTTAGGATCCTATTTCCCACATTTCAGCTCTATTTAAATATAATTTTCAGTCTTGTTGTAAAGGAAGTGATGAGGAATGTGGAAATCAAGGAGGGAATGGCCTCTGTCATTGTAACATTGACATGAGTCATGAAGTAACACTAATTTTGCCGGATCATAGGCAGGAGTTCTATGTTACTATTATTTTGTATTCCATGTCCCCAAGTTTTTATGTTACATTTATTCATAAACATCTCTGGTTGAGGTATTTTCAAGATAGATAAGTGAGATGTTGTATTGTCTATTAGGAAAAATAATTAAATAATAATGTTTTATTATTTGAAAAAATCCATCTCTGTACCTTTTAAATATCACAGATCTTGCATCCCATCATTATTTTAGCAATTCTAAGTTTATTACTGTCACCCCATAAATATCCTTGCTAAAACTGAACCACAGTTCATTATTGACTTTTCTGTAACCCTGAAAATTCATTCATTTAAAAATTTTCCATCAGTATACCTAGCCTAATATGGGTTCATGGTGCTTCATGAATGTCGCTTTTATGGAGAGAGCCATGTCGACCTTGTGGGGCTAACTACAAGGATGAGTGTGGTTGTAAAGTTTACCCCTAATTTTCCTTCCTTTATTAAGGTTAAAATTAAAATGATAACATTACGGAAACATCTTGAGAGAGATTTTTATAATAAAGTTTTAGAAATTTTTGATAAATATGCTAATATAAAATTCACAGACTACAGGATAATAATGTTTTAGGCTGCTGAGATGAGCAAAAATTTTGTAACTAGAAGTTTGACACATGAGATTCGAAGATGCCAAGGAGCCAACCCGGATCCAGAGCTCATACACATGGGCGAAATCTGCGTCTGGGCTGATAACAGTAGGAAAACTGAAAGGACTCACATAAGTTCCTGAACCAATTTATATCCACAGCTTGATTAGTGGACATAACAAGAAAGTCTTTCTTTGAACAGTCTTTCCATTTTCTTGTTTAGAGGTGATCTAGCTTGCATGACAGCCCGATTTTGGTCTAAGTTTCTGCTAAGTCTTGAGTTCAAGAAAAATACATCAAAGCAGTGATGTGTGGAACCACCTCATTCATTTATTGTAACCAATATCCCCCAAGGCCTTTAGAGTCATCGGGAAAAACATCCTCCTTCTCCTAATTCATCGGCTTTCCCATCAATCAGTTCTTATATTCGCTCTCTCCATCGCACCTCCCTTGCATCCCTGAGTGTCTAACAATATTTTAAAATGTTGAAATACCAGAATACGTGAGAGATATTCATGTTGATAGCCACTTGATGAAGATGATGACAACCTACTTAATAGAGAAGTTGTTCTTGACTGTGGTAGGCTTTGAATTCTTTTATCTAATGTATCTACAATCGATACGGAGAAGGTGTAGAAGAAAGAATTTCCCAGAATAGGCAGAGCAGTGGTGAAAAATTTCTCTACAGAAGATGCCCAGGTTAGACAAGGTAGAAGGGCAGACTGACAGAGCATCAGAAAGGTGTATACACAGAGAGTACACGGTTGAGACAAAATTAAGTAACATATGCTGTGGGAAAAAATAATACCATTTCATTATGATTCCTTTGGGCTCCAAAATTAAGATACCAAGGGGCATTGCCATGGTATTGACCCATTATTGTGGGCTCCTGGATTATCTCTATTTTAATATCTCAAAAGCATAGAAAAGTATGGTTTTGACTCCATGAGTAATTAAAAAAGGCTAAATCTATATAAGGAGAAGAGAACATTTTCAAAGAATTTTAGATATAAAAGACTTTAATGAATATTCATACCGGAAGTGCTCTCTTGCATGAGACAGACTGTTCTTATTGATAGATATGAATCTACTGGTGTATCTACTGGGCCATGATGAGACCAAAATCTCTAGATCTTCAAATGAACAGATCTCTTGGATGATGTGAAAAGAAGCAGTGAAGATCTGGCATGTAAATATTGAGAAGTTGAAGAAAATGCAGATGGGTCATAGATGGTGGCCATGCAAATTTCCTCTTTTTACTATGATCTATACGTGGAACCAGTTAAAAAAGATGCATGTATCGAGTTTGTTTAAAAAAAAGGGCGTGTAGTTTGTCAAAGATTATTTAGTAGGTATTACGGATGATGTATCATAGGTTATATTCATAAGAAAACTGTAAAATATATATGTGGGTCATATGAATAAAGCAATACATGATATCAATTACAAACAATTTACTCAAGACAGAATATGACATATATGAATTCAAATGCAAGTTATTGATAAACTATCGTTCGTTGGGTTTCATATTATTTGAAAGCAATTAGGAAAATATCTTGTTATTAGTGAAAGGTTATGTTGTTTTATTTGATCCAGTTGAAAAATTGATAAACGTGGTCTGGTGGGTCTGAAGGTAAACTGGTGCTGTATATGAATCTTTACGCCGATGCCGGGCGGAGACGCTAATATCAGGGTAGCGCCGCTCCTTGAAGAAACGTTGACAAAGGCAGGGGTTGGCTCCCTTCCAGGAGAGAGCGCGGTAAAACAAGGAAAACCACCAGCGCTACGTTGATTCCCACGCTCGCTGGGTACTGAAACATGGCACAAGATGCTTTCTTTATATTAAAATAACGAAGGACAGAACCTAACAGCGTGATGGACGCTATGGTTATGGTATTCCCTAAATCCTGGTGTTATGCTCTGGTATGCTGTGATGGTTTGTTAGCAATAGCCACCACATTCTTCTTTGTGCTCATCATGAAGGGCTGAATGTTTTATAAATAGTAAAAAATTAACAATAATATCTGTCTGTATACGATAATTTCTGAAAGTATACTACCGGTATATACGCTGCGAATACAGGTTGAGAAAAATGGTATGAGGTTTTAGTAAGAAAAAGTAAAAATAGCGAAATGCTGGAACCGTGGGGTTTACTATATTACGATATTTTATAGTGGTTTGAGCGGGGTAGTTATGAAAAAACTGTAGAAAGAATGAGCAAAGACAAGAAATCGAACCAGTTAGCATCTATCAAGCATATCATAATGGAAGCAATTTAATCATAAAGCGGGATGGGGTCTATGCTAGCTATAAGAGCGGATATATAGGTATTAATGAATAAAGATATATTATCGGTGCAGCTATAGATCCATTGAAAAAGAAAATTATGAAATATAAATGTAAAGAAGCGGTCAATGCTCTAACAGGAAGTCTATAGTGAATCTGAATTTTCAAAGTTATCTTGATGAGGCTATGCAAAAGAGATACAGGACTAAATCTGTTCTAAGTTATGAAGGTGATGCAATGCGAAATACAAAAGTGCAAAACTTCAGCTCTGGAATTGAATATGAAATTTAAAAATGCATAGTAAATCAGAGCCATGCGGAGTTTTTTTACGTCTTTATATATTTAATCGTACTAGAAATCAAGAAGAAACGATATGATTCTTTAGTTTAGAAAATATTAAAGATGTCGCATTTAAAATTTGAGATCAAAAATTAAAACAGAAGAAAAACTGGATTATTCAAAATATGCATGAACTGCTTTAGCAGCGCTACTACTTTGCCAGAATAGAGGAAGAATTATCACGATCAAAGAAGCTGTTTAGCTTTGTAGAAAGAAGCAAAAGCGAAGGACTCGAGTTCACATCTGAGAAGAAGACAAAACTGACACAGAAATAGCTATAGAACAGGAAGATTAAAAGGCTAAAAACTTCTTTTAGTGGCACAGTTATGGAAAGGTTGGTCATTATGCTGCAAAGAAGTGTCCTTATAAAAAAACATCTAAAGGAAATAGTAGCAGAAAGATAAGAACTGATCTTTAAACCACCACTAATGAGAACATTGATGGGTTATATGATGAGCAGGAAAGATGAACAAGATCTTAGACTTCTCATGGCATTTGAAAAGATTAGAAGACAAAGGATGAGTTTTAGATTATAGACTAGAAAATTATTTTCTTGGCTAAAATGCTAAAAATAGTATGCTTGGAAAGAAAGTAAAATAATCATAGGAACCTAAGCGAATGAAGAAGCGGCGTACAACAAAGAGAACAGATATGGTAGTAGTCCAGAAGAACTTGAAAGCTAAGGCTCTAGATGTAGATTTCTAGGGATCAAATCTTTAGATGAGATTATGAAAATTTCTTCTATCTACTAGCTACGGATCTTGGATACTCAGGAAGATCTTTCTGACTTATTTCATTCTCTAGCGGCTAGAAGGCAGTTTACTGTGTGGTATCGCGGTGAATAAGAAGTCTTTACTAGTAAATCGCAGTCAACTACGGTCCAAAGAACTTTACTAACACAAAAGATGTATTAAACCACAACCAACGGAGCAATTAAATGAAATTTCGCAGTATGAAGAGATTTCTACTTGACAGACCAATGTTTCTCACATGTCTGGTTACATTCACCAGAACCCATTGTCGTGCATATAAAACCATCTTATTGAAGGCAAAAGAAAGGATGGAGATGAAACCAAAGAAGAATACCTGCCAACGCTCTCTTAAATGATTTGATGGCAACCACAATAACACATGCATGAAGAACAAGATACAGAGGCAAAGTCATTAAAAACAACATTTTATTGGACAAACAACAGGAAAAAGAAGAATTGAGACGAAAATTTATGGGATAGCGTTATTTATGAGGAAGGTGTGAAGAAAATCAATGGTACATTATTGAAATGGATACTCAAGACCCATAGCGGAGGTATTAAAGAAAAATTACGTCTCAATATAAAGAAAAAAGTTACGGTAGAAATGATATCATGTTGCTAAATTGAAAAATTGTGTTTCTAAAAGAAAAGGTGAGGAGCAATGATCTCCGTGTGGATGGATTAAAGCATAACACAGCATGAGAGTATATGATCAAATGTGTGATGAGGAAACGAGGTTCTTTTAGTTAGAAAAGAGATATGTGTTCAGCAGATCTTGGTACATGTAAAACTCACTTATAAAAGGAAAGAACTCCAAACTGACTTTGTATGTATTGAAGGGGAATTGCAAGATCCAATGCTTGTCAGGCAAGTCTTCAAAATTATATGACTATGGCATGGGGAAAGATTTGGGGCATGGAAGGCTTCTCTCAAATCAACTGATAAAGGCATGTGCAAAGACTGACTGGCAAGACATTACAATAACCCTTCTGCAAAAGTGTCTTGTGGAAATCCTTTTTTTAATTCAGGTAATGAGACAGGAAATTTTGGGGCTTCAATTGCAAAAGAGGATGTCAAGTAAGCCTCTTGAACAAAACCACTTACAACATAACATGGTTCTTGAGGGAAAAAATCACCATGTAGGGGAAGAGATACTCCCTTATCTTATTTATTGATGATTTCTCTGGTCTCATTAGGACATTCAGGTTGATCACTTCTGAGATGAAGCATTGTAGAAGGCTGGATTTTCAAAACCAGGCAGGAAAATGATTAGTTAAAATCATTTCTTCTTATGCTGGGCTGAGAGGAGAATATAACAAAACAATTCTTGAGATTTTCATGACAACACAACAAAAAAGGCAGTTCTATGACACTCCACAACAAAATGCATGCTGAAAGATGAATGGGTAATTAACTAAGCAAACTAGAACTTATAACAGTGAATAAGACCACAGGCACAGGGGAGAAGCGTGCCCCTTACAACAGCAAGCATTCTCATGAGGCCATGACAGGGTAAATAGTGACTGAAGCTACGCATGGTTTCAGCAATGAACCCTTCACATCATGAAGCATTTGGGGTTTTGAGAGCTAAATGCTTTATCAAGAGCTGTGTTCAGAAAACATGGGGTTGTTGAACAGGTGAGGATGCTGCTCTTAGGCCATCACTCTGGCGAGCACTGATATACAATAAAACGAAAGGTTAGCCGGATATACAACAATTATTTATTATTGACAGTCTCATAAACTCTAAAGAAAAATATTTATGAAGAAAGTGAGCAAGCGGTTATCCCTTCTACATCCATTGAAGCGAAGTAGATAGTGGATCATCAAGGGCACGATGATTTACTCAGAAGACTAAATCCGGATATTAAAAGATGTCTGAATCTCAGTCCCCAGAGTCCAGAAAATCAGTGTGCAAACAAGGAGGACTCTTGTGGGATCTGTCTCCAGCACTTCTGTCTTTGTTAGACTACAATACTCAGTCAAAGCTGAAAAGACAATTTTGGACCAAACATGGACTGAAGAGCTTCCAGTCAAATTGAAAAAAAGATCCACCTTTGGGAGACAAGCACAAAGGCTACATGATAAAAAATATCAGTAGGTTAAACAGATGTTAAAATGAGACCAATGGAAGAATGGGGATATAAAAACAAAGCTCAAACACAAGGTTTTAAAGGTATACTCAAAAGAAGGTATAGACTTTGAAGAAACTTGCTCTATGGCTAGACTTGAAGCCATAAAAATGTTTATTGATTTTTCAAGTTTTCAAAAATCAAAATTTGTATCAAATGGATGTTAAATCTGCATTTCTCAATGGTGATCTAGAAGAAGTGTGTATAGAACAACGAGAAGGATTCATTTTTGAAATGATGAAAATCTTGTTTGTGGTAAGAGCTCTATATGGTCTAAGCAAGCTCCAAGGGCATGGTATTGTCGTCTTGACAAATATCTTCATCATAAAAAGTTTTCAAGAAGGTATGCTGATAGCAACACATACACAAAAGTTGAAAATGACAAACTATTAATTGTGGCTGTATATGTTGATGGTCATTTTGGGAGTAATAGAAGAATCTATGAGTGGAAATTTTGCTTGTCATTGACATTTGAAATGTCTTACTTGGAGAACTAACATTCTTTCTTCGCTTACCAAGTGTGCATAAACTACATGGTATATTCTTATCACAAAGAAAAAATATCTTGTCGAGTGGAAAAGTGGCCTTGAAGAATGAAAACACCTTAAGTACACCAATGATATTTATGGATGCCAAATATGATTCCATGATAATTCTCCATGGTAGATCAACCCGAATACGGATCAATGATAGGAGCCTACTTTATCTCAGGACTGGGCTGGACATTATGCATGGGTTGGGATTTTGAATGATTCCATTGTACAAAAGTCTCATCTTGTGTACATCAAAGAATATAGGTATCTGCAGGGCATAAGACTTTGGACTAACAAATACTCCAGAATGCTGATCTTACTCTTCATGCTTACAGCGATGCAGTTGGGTTGGAAATGTTGATGATCGAAAAAGAACTAGTGGTGGTGCATTCTATGGGGCCCGGGTAGTATCTTGGTTCAGCAAGAAGCAAAACTCTATTGCCTTATCTACGTAGAAAGCGAATGTGTAGGCACCGCACATCATGTTGCACTCAATTCCTTTGGATGATGCAAGCCTGAATCTTCAAATCAAATGTACATCTCCTATCTCGTATGTGCGATAATACAAGTGCAATCGGTATCTCAAAGAATCCTGTTATGCATTGAAGACCAAACACATTCCCATCAAATATCACTTCTTAGCGTGAACAAGTACTTGAACAAAAGGTGAAGTTAGATATGTTCCTCCAAAAAGAAAGAAGTTCTTGATATCTTTGCCAAACCTACGCCGAGGAAGCATTGAATATCTAAGACGAGAGCGGGAGTAGTCTACCCCTTGTCAGGAGAAGAAAAAAATGCGCTTAATTTGAGAAGATTAAATTGGATACGCGGTTTCCTAAAATATGATCGCTTATATGCGTGACTTCATACACGAAGCGCGTATGAGTGGTTCTAACATTTTTTTGGGGTCGGCATTTATTCAACACAATTTGTGTCTGTTTGGTATCTCTGGTGATGTTTTAGCCCTTATATTTTGTCTCATTCTACGATGTTGGATAAAGATGCCTTGGTGATTTGCGGTTGAAAGTGGTCGGGATGCACAAGCTGGGGAGCATTAGCCTTGCTTGGTATAATGCATTGTTGGCATTATGATGGTTGAAATATGATCTCTCTTAAGGTCTTTCGTGCGGTCATAAAAATTCATATTTGTAATTTGATGAAAAGGTCATGTTGAGACCTATGATGTAAATTGTAATATTAGGTCATGTAAGGACTTGATAAAATATGTAAACCCACTTGGTTGGGTATTTGAGTCTCATATGTAAATCCACTAGGTTGGATCTTTGATGTAATAATGAGTCCTTGGTGATAGGAAGGTCATAGAGTCATGTACTTCCATTGAAAAATATTTTTTTGAAGGTGTACGAACTCGAGCATGGTAGCCGGTGCACATCGGATCTACGGTCTTTCTGCTATCTACATGAGGAGAAAAACAACTGTCTTGGTTTTGATCCGCCCTTTGCCCTTGATGTCAAAGGGGAGAGTGAATGGTGTTTGAATAAGGGGGAGAGTAACATGGTTATTGTATAATTATTATAATCAATGTATCTATCTTTTGTGGAGATCAAACACACCATCGTGGTTGCCATCAAGTCCAAAGGGAGATTGTGGCAATATGATGTAGCAGTGTTGTCCTTGATGGAAACCCACTTGATGAAGATGATGAAAACCTACTTAATGAAGTTGTTCTTGACTTGATGAGCTTGTGAATTATGTACATACGATGTATCTACAATCGATATAGAAGGTGCGAGAAGAAATGATTTCGAGAATGGAGCGGAACAATGATCAAAAGTGTATGTCACAGGAATACGTGAGTTTAGTTAAGGTAAGAGCGAACAATGATCAAAAGTGTATGTCACAAGGAATACACGATTTTAGTTAAGGTAAGTCGCGTATGTACGCGAAAAATACGATGCTAAGTCGCGTGGTCCTTTGGGCTCCAAAATTAGAATACCAGGGGCATTACCATGGTATTGACCTATTGTATTATTTGGATTGTTTATTTGATCCCGATCGAAAACCATCGAAAACGATGGTTTGACTCATGGTATTGAAAAAGGCTAAATCTATAGGAGAAGAAATTCATTGTGCAAAGGGGTGTGCAAGTGTCAGGCTTTAATGAGTAATTCACTTTGAAGTATATACGCATGGTTGAACTACGCTCTTAATTGATAGATACGAATCTATGATACGTCTATGAACATGATGAGGTTCGAATCTCTAGATCTTGAAATGGTGAATCTCTTGGATGATACGAAAGAAGTGATGAAAATCTGGCACAAATATATTGAAGAAGTTGAAGAAATCACGGGTAAGTTCATAGATGCAGTGCATTTGTGCAAATTTTATCTTTTATAGATCTATACGCGAGGTTCGGTTCGTGAAAAGCGTGTGTATCTGTGGTCTGTTTAAAAGGACGTATGGACGGTTAGGGTTATTTTGGTAGATGCATAGATGTATACGCGTGTTATCTTCATGAAAAGTGTGTATATACGCGGGTCTTATTGAATAAAAGTGCGTATGATATTTGATCTAATGGTTGCTTAAGGTTGAATATGTTTACGCATATTGATTACGGAAGTCACAGGTTAACTACGATATTTTAGTTCTGAGTGGTTCCTTTGTGCAATTTAAGCATTTGGAAAGTATGTTTGTTGATAAGTGAAGGGTTGTGTTGGAGGCTGTTTGATCAGTTTGAAAATTGATGAAACGTGGTCTACGGTGGATCGAGGTGAAGCCTTCGGTATGTATGTAAAACACGTCGGTAGAGGTTGGTGCTAATATCGTAGTAGCTCCCTTCGAAGAAATTTGTTAAATGAGAGACGGGAGTTAGGGGGCAGCTCCCTTCCGGGGAGAGGAATTTGGTAAATGAGAGAAGGTTGTAGCCTTCGCGAATTGGAGTGTGCAACGTGATGGTATGAGTCTGCTTCTTGATATATGGTTGTAAGATGTTTTCTTTATAATAAAATATTGAAGGGAAGGTGAGAAAACGGCGGCGGTGGTTTTTCTCCCAGTGGGTTTCCACCTAAAATCTTGGTGTTCTGTGTGATGCTTACGTGTGATGGATTTATTCATTATTACTACACATGCTTACTATTATCTAATCATCGAAGAATGAATGTTGCATAGAACTAAGTAAAGAATTAATGGCATAATAATATCTCGTGTATATACTAGTTTTTATGAAGTATGTCAGCGTGTATACGCAGTCGGTTCGACGAAGTAGCGTATGGGTTTGAAGTAAGAAAAAGTAAAAATATTTGAGTATGATATAAATATTTGATTCACCCCCTCTCTCGGTATTTTTCCCAGCATTAAAAACACCTACGGTCATGGTTGCCCGATATGCACCCCTGGTGTTACCTCGAGAACCTAAATGATATGCCTCTTTGATTATCAAGTAAAATTCATATCTTTGATGCCACTGAACATCACATCGATGGCATGTTGATAAGATGAATGACCCTTTTGATCTTCATGAGGTAGAGGAGCAAAGAATGTAACCACAAGGTTGTTTGTCCAAAGCTTTGGAGGTGAAGTTGAAAGTGGTTGAGCCTTACCGGCGAGCTCTATTCACACTTTGTAGGAATTACATACACGGTTCTTAGAGTGATGGGAGGTAAAGAAAAACCCACTCAAATTTTGTCTAAATATGAAAATATTAAAAAGAAATGTGGGTGAAAGCGCATAGGATTATTGTCTCGAGATTTAATGTTGTATATAATGCTATTTAGGCTAACCCTAAAACCTCTGTGGGATTAGCTTTTCTCAAGTTTTTCGGATGGTTTACGTGCGATATAGCATATAAGCTACAAGAAAGAGATTCTACCAAACTCGAAGACATACGAGAAGATAGTTGTAAAGTTTAGAAGCAAATCTCTTGGCCAAAAGGTGCGGACTAGAGTGAAAGAGAGAGTCGAAGGAAAGCATCTCCTTGAGACGGCAAGATAGATACTTTGATCCAAATAGTTGAAAAATATGGTTGATTGGATAACAATTTCGGACAGGCACGAAGCACAAATAAGGAATCCAAATTTCGGAGGATAGCGGTCGCAATTCAGAATTAGCGAAGAACGGGAGGGTGCAGGGACCAAGCACCACCACAACAACAAATCGAACTCCATTGCGTGAAAATCATGTTCGGGGAATGAAGAAAGATGATTATGATGATCCGTGATTGAGGCAATCATTTCTTCATAGGTGATGGTGCACCCATCTTTCTCCACGAAGATGAAGAATACACAACGATTTCTGAGACATTAAAAAATATGAATATTTCATATTAGCTAATGACACGATGTTTGAAGAAGAGTCAGGTGACTACCAAAGAGGATATATGAACGCTTTATCGGCCCAACAAAAACGGCATTATTTTAGGGAAACGGAGATGTATCGATTAGTCCCATTCGAGAAGAAAAGAGCTCCAATCGAAAAATGATTCTTCTTACTCGGAAAAAAATGAAAAGAGCACAACGAGATACTTCTACAAGAAAGGCATCTTGGCGACTAATATTCAAATGGCTGACATAATAGTGCAAAAAAGGAGAAAGTAGAGGAAGAAATATTCTCCCATCAAAGAGGTAGAAAAATCTCCTTATTTTAATTTAGAAAATGAAAATTTTTAAAAATTTGAAGGTCTCCATGCCTTTGGCGGGTTGGTGAAAAATAGCACTTACATACATCGGTGTCTAGAATTTTACAAATAGACTACGTTTTTTATATGTTAAATGTTGAAGATGATTACTTTGAACTCATCTTTGGTCCAACCATAGAAGATCAAAGCTTGAAGAAATTGAAGTCCTCCCCTTTATACGAGTCTTAGATTACATGAGTTCATCTTACATAATGTTATGTTAGACTCTAGAGCTTGGATAATTTGATACCTAAAACCATTATGGAGAAGCTAGGACTTGATATTACCCGCAAATACCATTATTTGTATTCCTTCAACTCTAGTAGGGTCCATTGTATTGGTCTTGTCAAAGAATTAGTACTATCTTTAGAATCAAATAATAGCCAAGAATGTTTTGATGGATGTAGTTGTTGTCGATGTTCCACACGATTTGGGATGCTTCGAGCCGGGTCTTGGGGTGAAAAACTTAAAGGAACCATTAAACTTGACTTCTCTTGTGCTACCATTCACAGCATTTTGGCAGTTGAGGAAACTATATAGGGAGAAGAAAATGAAGTACATGATCACTAGCAAAGAGAAGCTAGTTAATCATCCCATTAATGCGGCCTACACATATTTAGAGTCATTTGTATTATATTCGGATGGTGGTTTGAATGATGAAAATGTTCATTTGGTACAAGTAGATGAGATACCTGAGATTTCAGAAAATTTTAGGGAAATCCTTAACGGGGAAAAAGATAAAGCAACAAGCATGAGCTTCCTACGCCCGACGGCAAAAAAGGTAGTGAACAACAAAAGGATGTAAGAAATCCGGTCGGGATAAAGTGGAGAAAGAAGCAAAATTTCGTCATTTAGAACAAGAAAAGAAAAGCCTTTGGAGCATGAAATTTGATGGGTACATTGGTAAGGGCCCGGTCTTGCTATGAATATGGATTCGAGCCCTATTTTCTAGCTCGAAAAAATTTCTAGTAATGTTAGAGTATGTGCTTATAAGTTGGCTTTTGACTACGTAACAATGAAGCCCAGTATGAAGCTTTGATTGCGGGTTTAGAAAATTTTGAAGAAGCTAGAAAATACAAAAGTTTCTATCAATGGAGATTCGGAGGTGATAATCAAGCAATTGAAAGGAGAGTACCAAGCTAAGCATCCATGATTGAGGGGAATATCGGAAATGTAGTCCTAGATATGTTGAGGACATTTTAAGGTACACTTTAACGACGGTATCCCGGGATGTAGAATATTATTCTTGATTCTTTTACCACTATTGTAAGCAACACGAAAATTCCAATGAACTCTTGACAACAAGTTTGAAATTTATGTCAAACATAGGCACATTGTTCTGACAATTTAGGGTATTGGAAAGTGTTTGGGATGACGATGAGATCAATGCGAGTGAAGGAAAATTCAAGGATACTCCCATACAAGGTGATTACAACGTTGATGATCGAGAGATTGAAGCAAATCGGATGGACATATTGTGGAAATTTGAAAGATAATGTAATTCCTAGAGGTCTCATACCTTTAGGGAGCTTTTTGATCAAGTTGATGTTGTGAAGAAACTAAGTTTGGTGCCCTCTTTTGAGAAGAAGTTGAAGATGTGAATCTTGGGACACCTGACAAGCCTAAGGTTGTGAAGTTATCAAAGGCATTTACCCATTTGAGGTAAAGGAATTGTATGTTAAATTACTTGCTGAATTTTTTTACGATGTGTTTGTGTGGGATTATTGATTTGAAGGTGTTTGACAATAGCATAATTTAGCATATTATTCCTGATCAGTCTTTGCAGCCTTCCTCCGGTGATCAAACATGCTCTTTCAAAGTGATTTTTAAAGTGTCGAGGTCAAATTTTGTCATTACAGTAGTCTTGAGCAAAATTTGGTCACTAGGCATTAGGTCTAAGGTTTGCTACTTCTTCCAAAGTTGTCCAAATGTCGATCCATGTCACCATTCAGCTGAGTGTACCATCATTCAGAGGGTTTTCATCATCATGTCAAGTTCCATTGAGTCATTTTACATCTTGTTCATGCTTGATTTATTGCCTAGGTAAGGTCCATTTCCCTCTCCTAGGGTTTTGGGTAATTTCTCTTGGATGGTCAAATCGTCGGAAAAAAATTGTATCTGATGTTCAAACACCTATCCTTAATATACCTCATTAAACACTTCCCATCACTGAGATCCCCCAAATTCCTCATTTTTGCACAAACCCTAGTTTAGCCAAAACTTGGCAATTTCCTAGGCTAGGCTTTGTGTTTCCCTTTTGGACCCTTCCCCTCACTCAATCTCTGTGATTCCACTTTCCCCTGCTTCGACATCCCTCCCTACTTCCCAAAAATTTCCCCAAGAATTTGAAGCCCCCTATCCCTTCATTTCCTTCATTTCCAATGAAAATCCCTTGTTCACACATCAAATTCGGTTTTTCCTCAAAATATGTTTCAAGAGACATCAAAAATTAAATTTGGGAAACTGAGAGGGTTTTTGTCCAAAACATTCCAAGGAAGAAAAACCTCCTTCACTTTTTACACAGGTATCATGGTTTTTAAGAAATGTCAAAAATATCGTTGCCTCGAGGAGAATTGAATGCACCTGCGAGTAACGCTTGGAAAATCAAGTTTTCTCCTAGCATGTTTGGCCAAATGACTTGCTTGATGATTTGTGAATAACTAGACAGAAATACATTTTCAATGAGCTATCATGAGCTCAATTTGGAGTTGAGAGAACTTAAAAGTTGATTACCATGACTCTGCTTGTGAGCCGACTCATTCTGCTCATTTTGACTAGTGTTGGGAGATTTGATTTTTGACAGGTTAAATGGAATCCAAATTGCATAATTCCACTTGTGTTGGAAATTAGACTCCAATATCTTTCCAACGAGCCATCACACGCACGATTTGGACACCGGGAAGGCCTCGAAAGCTTCTCGAAAAATGCACTATGTGGCAAGAGGGTGGGCGACCCACGTTGAGAGCGACCACACAGGTTGCCGCGACCCACGCGAGTCGGTTCAACGTGTAGGTTTGCAGGTGCGCGACCCACGGAGCTGCGCGGCCCACGCGAGCTGCGCAACCTGTAGAACACGGGGTTTTTGAAATTTAGTTTTGCGCGCCCGGATTGGCTTGGAATCGACTCCAAGCTACCTTCAAACGAGGTTTTACATCCATTGTTGATGTTTTCAACGCATTTGTGGCATCATGGGTGGTTTCCAATATTCAAATGAAGGATTTAAAACCCCACAGAGTCATAGTATTGTTTCGGGTTTGAACTGAAAATGAATGGTGGAAAGAACGTGTTTGTTATCTTAAGACGGTGATATGGTCGGCCTTCCATATAACATCAAAATCAATTTGCTCTCATACCCATTATACCACTTTTTGACCATTGCTATTGTTATACCATATTTAAACCCTTTGAGTCACATTGCCCATGTTTGTAATGGGTCACATTGCCCCAATGTAAAAATATGCTCATGTCTTTGTTTCAAATGGCCCATTGAAACCTTTATGGTCATTACTCATGAACGGACATATTATTATTAATGCCATGCTCTCCTTTGACTAGATGTGTTCAAACTTTTTGAAGGTTGCATTGTTCCTATTTGGTCGAAATTTCATTTGCATTCAAAACGGAGAGATTACCTTTTTCGGCCCATTTAAAAGTGAGATTTTATCCATAATTTGATTCCTTGATAGTGCTTTGACGGTGGGAATATTAATTTGAGTGTTAAACATACATCCTAATTTTGCTTTCTTGCATTCATATCGAAGTATACATTGCCAAAGTTTGATCGGAGATATGTGGAAACAAGTCGAGAATGAGCCGGAGTCGAGACGTGGTCGGTATTTGAAGGTAATGTGCCACGGGGTTCCCGCGAGAGAAAATGAAGTGGTGATCATCGCGAGAGAGGAGCCTACTTCTTTGGCTCGGTTGCCGGAGCATGTCCATTAGCTATGGATTGTTTCGGCTCTTGTCATGTTTGAGATTTTGTGAGATGGTTGTACAAACCCACGACCTCATCGTCAGATAACCACAGTATTTGTTCATTCTGGGGTGATCGGGTAAACCTTGTGGGGTTGATTTCATTGTATCACCTTTGACTATTGCTCAAACCTTTGGCATACCGAACATAGGCGAGGAATGGAGCAAGGGTAAACGGTTAGAGAATTTCACTATGAGCCATACATTAAGCTTGGATATGTGGCTTACTTGAGCGAGTTTTCCATTCGGATTCTTGAGAGATGGTATGCACCACTCGCAGGGCTCATCATTGAGTGTTTTAGTTGTGAGGGCGAGGTATCTCGTCTTCTCATATCATGTTCGTTTCTTTGATGCACTTCACAAGGGTACGTATGATGAGTATTCCATTATTTCATACACCACAACATAGAGGATGGTTACATTTGTGCGAAGAAGAACGAGCCCGGTGCGGCGGTGCGAGAATTATATATCATTTAGCTTTGATCAATCTTGGTGTCACATCGGTTAGCGAGCGGGGCATCACTTGGGAGGATTTCATTTCTAGAGACTTTTTCGAGTGCCACAACGACCTCAGGGGCCGGTTCATGATGCGGGGGAGAGCCCTCCCCACTAGCCGGACATGCTTGAGGTTGAGCATATCATCACTCCTTTGGTTCATACATATCGAGCGAGGCCACGGGGCCTTATTTGCGACGTCACGGCGGGTACTATCTCCACGTGAGGTGGAAGGGTCTGCCGACTTCATCGACATGGCGAGTATTATCTCCACGTGATGTGGAAAGGGTCTCGCTTTCTTCTCCGGTGCGGGTACGAGGGTACAAGACGGGGGCAAGAGGCCCTTACCATGATGAGGGCCATCGCGGGACACGATGTGACGGTCATTGATGTTGATACGGGCTCTCCACATTCGAAGGCGAGGAAGTCATCCGGGAGCAAAGGGCGAGAATGACCAGCTGAAAGACCAATTGCAAAGGCTCGGTGGGTGATTAACTATTTGGAAGCGAGCGCAACAAGCGGCTCGAGGATGAGCTCACATTTTATGAGGTGCGCAAATGTTAGAGACGAGCGGTGGAATCGAAAGAGGCCGGTGACATGACACCCGGTGTGAGATAGTGTACTCACGCGGGTGAATATACATCTGGAGAAGGTTTGTTGGAAGGCCAACGAGACAAGGAGCATGCTTCGCCACATGAAAGGCCATTGCAGGCTCGCATGCATGTTGCAAAGCGAGGATGAGGATCATGAAGGAGGTTGCGCAAGGCACTTCGGCGGCGGAAAGGCCTAATCCGCCCGGATTTTGGCCGAGGCTTCATTGACTGGGCAAGACACATGATGGAGGACCTCGCTCAGAATTTGGGCAAATTCGGAGAAAATTTTGTCATTTCAAATTTTTGGTCTAAAAACGAGTTTGCGACTACGTGGGGTCGCGCGTTCATGCGCTCGCATTTTTGAGACACTTGCTGGAGGATATTTTTACATTTTTGGATTTTTCATGGTTAATTATGCATCCTCTGAAGTCAATAGCATTTCAACAAAATACGGATGGTCGAAGCTTATTTCAAAAACACCATGAAAACCACCTTGTTGCCACCTTTTGCACCAGCGGGACGTACCTCTGGGAGAATGAGGTTTTGGAAGGTCAAATCAACTCCCAAATTCAGAAATTCAACTTGGGTTGGAAAGTAGACATCCAGGGCTTTCCAACGAGCTATCATGAGCTCAATTTGGATGTCGAGAGCTACCTCAAAATCAGCCTGGAACATGAGCGACCCACGCAGTTCAGGAGCGACCCACCTAGAGATTTTTCTGAGTTTTCAGCTGCCAGCTCAGTATTTCGCCTATTATGGACCAGTTTTGCTTATGGATAGAATTTTTGGGTTTTTATGATGTAAATTCATGTTTGATATGTAACTTTGGCTTGTTTTTATCTCTTTTAGAAGATTCACTCTCAAATGAGTAAAAAATCATGTAATGGATCAGTTTCCACTCTTTTAGAGGCAAGTTGTTAGCTGCCTAGATTGTAGTTCCATGATTAGAATTGGTTGAAACTGATCCCTGAAGAGGGAATTCGACCCCTAGAGGTGGGGAAAGGTGTTAGAGTGATCTATATATTGTAATTTCTCGATCATTTTCAGGGGTTGGAGAGGTTGGACTCTTGGGATACTTTTGATATCATTGTACATATTTTTCATATTTTGGCTAAGGAAAGATCAGGGGTTTTGCGGCACTTGTTGGGATCCTTGTGGTGTTATGTTCTTGATGATGTTTCTCCTTTGTTTACTGTAAGTTTCTTCATGTTTAATGTTGCCATCCTTTCATTATGCTTCTGAACTAAATTGAATGAGTGAAATAAGGTTGAATCCATTGTTTACAGTGCTTAGCCTTTGAATTCAGTTAGTTCTATATGTTTTCAGCTGTTTGGAGAGGATCCAAGTTCCTTTTTGCCCTCTTCAGCTCCTCGTCGGTCTAATCTATCCATACATCCAATTTAAAGCATCAAGATCATCACCTACCTCGCCCCAGCTTGAACTCTGCAAAGGTCTGACCTTATCCCCGGACCCAAAATTTGTTTTCCCATTACTCCAGCGAAAACCCAAAAAACCAAAATCAAACATACCTATCCTAAAATCAGTTCTTATTGTAAGTCATCTCGCATCCTACTTGCTTATTATCTCGAGATTGACGGAGAGAGCCCTCTCCTGTCCTCGTAGGGCTAGCTACGAGGCTGAGCGTGGTTTGATGTAGCCTTGAGTTTTACTTCATTTCAGCCTGAGGTAGATTTGAGTGCTAACAATTCCCATCAAGCCCGATCATAAGCCATTTAGATAGAATCTAAGAAGAATCACCCCAAAGCTGCTTCCATCCATTGAAAAAGAGGTAAAAAGATTGTACAAAGCTGGTATCATAGTCCCAATTAGTTTTTTTGACTGGATTTCAAATTTGGTCCCAGTACGTAAGAAGACAGGAGAGATAAGGTTGTGCATAGATTTTTGGAATCTGAAAAAAGCATCCTTAAAGGATAATTATCCACTTTTGAATATGGACCATATTTTGCAGAGAGTAGTTGGAGCATCAAGAATGTCACTACTCGATGGCTACTCAGGCTACAACCAGATCTTGGTGCATGAGAAAGACCAAGACAAGGCTGCCTTCACAACACCCTAGGGACCCTTCCAGTATGCCAAAATGCCATTTGGACTGAAGAACGCTAGAGCTAATTTCCAGTGAGAAATGGACATTGATTTTTCCAATGAAAAAGATGTTTTTCTTGTTGTTTATTTGGATGATCTGACAGTGTCTTCTGGATCTAATGATGAGCATTTGCACCATTTGAGGTTTGTTTTTCAGTAATCCATAAAGTTTGGTATTTCTCTTAATCCAAAGAAAAGCCTATTTGCTATGGATGAAGGCAAGCTGCTGGGGCATATCATCTCCAAATATAGTATCCATATTGATCCTTCAAGAGTGGAGGAAATTCAGCACATAGACCTTCCACGTAACAAAAAGGAGATTCAAGAATTCAATGTTAAGATGAAATTCTTGCACAGATTTATACCCAATTTGGCTGAACATTTAAGAGAAATGACCAATATGTTGAAGAAGGATATGACTATCAAATGGAGTGAGGAGGCTATCAAGTAATTTAATTTGGTAAATTTTTCTTTTTCCAATGCCCCGTCTTGATTAGTTTCGACTATACTCAATATTTTATTATTTTTTCATTTGCATCGGAGCATACTATGACTGCGGTTTTGATGCAAAAGAGGGATCAGATTGAAAAACCAATTTCCTTTTTCAGTAGGACTATTAGAGATGTTTCCTTGCGGTATAATATCATTAAGAAACAAGCATAGGCTCTTATAAAGGCATTGAAGGATTTTAGGGTCTATATTCTATATTCACATACTATAGCATATGTTCCTAATGCAGTAGCAAAGGATGTCTTGATGCAAACTGATCCAGAAGGTCGAAGAGGTAAGTGGATAGCAACTATTTTGGAGTATGATTTGGAGATCAAACCCACAAATTTGATAAAATGCAAAGGCTTGGCAAAATTAATGGCCCAATCAAACCTGCGTGCTTTGGATATAAACCTCATAATAGCGATGTTGGAAGATGAGGATGAAGGTTTGCTTGTCCCAGTTTCAGACATTTTTCTACAATCCCCATGGTATTCTGATATTTTTTATGTTCTTTGGCATCTTTCACCATCTCTAGGAATGTCTAAAAGCAAAGGTAGATCACTGAAACTTAAGTCTACTAAATATTGCATTTTAAACGGTGCTCTTTATTGGAAAGATCCAAGAGGTATTATGCTTAATTGTCTGGTTGAAGAAGAGCCTCAAAAGGTAATGCATGATTTTCACAAAGGTGATTGTGGTGGTCATTTGCTTTGGAAATATACAGATAACAAAGTGTTGAGAGCAGGATATTATTGGCCCACCTTATTTTCAGATTTGTATAAAAAAGTGATGAACTGCCATGAATGTCAGATTTTCCAAGGGAAAAGGAAACTACTTCCTCTTCCTTTGAAACCAGTTTCAGTAAATGCTCCCTTTCAGTAGTGGGGACTCGATTTCATAGGAGAAATCCATCCTGCATCATCAACACAACATCGACAGATATTGACAGGAACAAATTACTTCACCAAATGGATCGAGGTCATTCTAGCAAGGCAGGCAACTGATACGGTAATTATTCAATTTTTAGAGTCAAACATTTTATCTCATTTTGGTTGCCCTCACAAAATTATAACAGATAACACAACAACATTCAAATCTAAGAAGATGGTGGAGTTCTGCAACATATGCAATATTGTGTTGGGCCATTCAACAACATACTATCCACAAGGCAATGGCCTGGCAGAATTATTGAATAAATATTTGATAAACATAATCAAGAAAATGCTGGAGGCAAACAAAATATACTGGCATCGAAAACTCATCAACGCATTGTGGGTAGACAGAGTTAGCAGTAAGAAATCCATAGGTATGTCACCTTTTGAATTGGTTTATGGTACTGATGTTGTCTTTCCTACATCAATTACAGTTTTGGTCATGAGATTATTGTAAGAGGTTGGCAGTGAATAAGATGATAATCAGCAAAGGATCAATCAAATGATCCACCTTCAGCAAACAAGAGATGAAGTGTCACAAAACACTATTTGGTTGCAGGAGAAGATAAAAAATATCTATGACCATAAGACCAAAGCCGAAAAGTTCCAGTTGGATGATGTGGTGTTGAGATGGGATGCAAGAAATTAGGACAAATGGAAGCATGGAAAGTTCGACAACCTATGGAAAGGACCATACACGATTTCATCATATAGGGGATAGAATGCTTTCTTGCTCTCAGAGATGGATGGCCAAGATTTCCCTAGAGGAGCAGTGAATGGTAGGATTTTGAAGCACTACCATTATTGAAGATAATGGATCACAAACTATGTCACCATCATTGTATATACCATGTTATTTTTGGTCAAATTTCAAGTACACAGTTGTTGAAGTTTGGGGCCCAAGGTGAAGGCTATAAAACATAAATGACATGTGTAGAGTTTGGTTTTATTTTAGTTTTTAGTCTTAGTCTTGAGTAAGAGTCAGTTTGCATTTTGTCATTTTTCAGTATTTTTGACTCCATGCCCAATGGATAAGGCTACTTGGTCTACGGTGTTCTTGGCACCTCCAAGGAGCTACCATCCCCATTGGAGCCAATGTTAGTGTCAATCTAGTCATACTGCCATCAGTGGTGAAAATTTCTCTTTTGCATTTTCATATTAAGAGTCTCATACCATAAATTTTCACCATTCCATTAGGTCATGGATCCATTGATGGTAGTGGTTTTTCATTAGTTTTCCCTCATCTGAATATTTTTGATTCTCCTCTCTATGGTCTTTATTCATGATTCACTTTCACCTTCTAATTCATGTCATTAGGTCATAGGGTTGGTTCCATTAGGTTCTAAGGTCTCATCATGGTCAAATATATGAGTCAAGTGTCAATAAATATCAACAAGGTCATGAGGAAGTCTAATAAACTCAAAGTCACAACATCTGGGAAGGTCAAAGAAATGTTTTATTCAGCTTGATGTAATTTTCACCTCAAAACCATGTTTTGAGGTGAAAACATAGTGCTTTTCTTTCATTACCATCTTTTATGTAATTTTATGTCTTCATATGTAATAAGTCACACTTCAAAAGTTGCTATCTCCACAAAGTCACCACCCTACCCTTCAGAGAATTTTTCCACAAAATGTTTATTGTTAAATCATGTTCTTAGTATGACCATCAGAAAGAGCCCAGAAAGAGCTTTCCAATGGTGTATTATACTCTCAAAACTGACTCCTGGATCCAAAATTATGCCTAAGTGAAAGAAAGATCCCCTATAGTCCAATCTTTCCACTTTTCCCATTTCCCTCTCACATTTTATTTCATAAAAATTTTAAGGTTTTCTTAATAAACCTCCCTCCTTTTCCCTATCTGATTGCATGGATCGCATTGCAAAAGTATTAATAATCCCCCCGATGCGATTAAATAAACCCCTTCCCTCATTTTCCCTTAAAACTTTATAATAAATTTTTAATGTTTTTTATATAAATTCTCCCGATCTGATGGCACCTCCCTTTTTCACTATGAAAATTGTGCATTCTGATTGAAACAACCCCGATTACAAAAAATCTGATATGATTTCATACCCCTCATCGACCCTTTCGATTATATTTATCCGATGAGATCAATCGCCAATCGTAATCAGCGTTCCCACAGTCCTTAAACCTTCGCCCTGCCAACCCTCTAATTTTCTAATTCCTATTGGCCGAGCCCCACCTTAAGATATTTCACTCGTTCACAAAAAAAATGAGATTTTATTTTGTAAAAAGAGGAAATAAATGTTAAAACATTTTTTAAGTGTTTTAATCGCATCAGAAATTTGTAAGCACTCCCGACCTTTATTCCCGTTCCTTTGAATTTCGCCAATGTGATTAACTCTGCTCCCCCGATCGCATTTAGAATGTCGATCCGCCAATTTGATAGGACAACCCACAGCCAATCGCTCCATTGCAATCAGTGAAATCACTTTCCACAATACACTTTTCCCCGATCCCCTCCCAATTTCTGATTGCGATTGACCTTTGGGTCCCACTAAACCCTTCTGCCTTTTCAACGAAAAAATGGGTTTATCCTTTGTAAAGTCCAAATTCATTTTTATTTCATTTTATAGATATTTCTGTTGGCTAGATAAATCGTTCTTGCGGACAAGACCGATCTCCCTTTGCATAACTTACAAGGAAACCTAACTTTACCCTTTTTCCCAAGAACCTGACTATCACTGGTTGATGGATCAATGGAAAGTTGATCAGATTTTTCTGACCATACTTCCAAGAACTTTGGAATACTAGGACAATTGATAAGGAAGTGGTCACCCTTACAAAGCCTGCAAGGGTATTTGGGTTTACGATGCATGTTGGACTTTTCCTCAACAAAACTAACACTTACAGCCATGGTTGGTTGGTTGACTTCTTTCTTATCTTGCTTCTTCATCTTCTTCTTCTTCCCTTTCTTCTTCTTCTTATCCACCTGGTTACTAGCGTCAAGGATTTTACCAAGTGAATAGGAAGAAATGGAGGAAGAAATATTAGGCGAAGAAGGTAAAGGGTCAACAGAAGGTTGGTGATGTTGAGATGGTGAACTCTGTTGAGGTGAAGCATCTAGTTGAGGTGGAACAATTGGAGTATTCGGGGCCAACGAAGTTGAAAATAACCATATCGGTAAACCTATTGTAAATCCAGGTAATGAAAAAGTAGCCATATAAGGAGGACCAACATTTCCAAAGCAAGGAAAAGTACTAGGATTCTCGTTAAGAGGGGTTCCTTGGTTGGTAAATTCTGGAACAATTGCCATTATATTCAACTTCAGTGAATTTTATTAACAAATTAAAAACTAAAATTAACAATTAAAAATTCACACCTAACAATTAAAATTCACAATTCACAACTATGGTCTCTAAAAGTAAAGACAAACAAATTAACACGCGCTATCAAATCTAGGAGTCAAACCACACACAAACAGTAACTTCCCATACTAAAAACACTAGTTGGTGATGAAGTCCAACATCGTAGAATTTAATACAGAAAAGGCGGTTGGAACAGTTACCTCGACAACCTGCTTAATGAAACAGACTAGCACAAGTTTCTTCACAAAACCATCTCGTGTGAAGAGAACCCCACAGAGAGTCCAAGTGAGTCTAGTCAATGTCTGCTCCAGGTACAGTGGGATCTTCCCTCCACCGTCACCTTAGGAAAGAATCCTATAGATTATGGCCACTAAGGTTACCAATAGAAACAAATATACCTAGGGGAACAGTCTATGATCCGATACACACGCAAGGGCAGAGTAACAAAGCTCAATCCCCTTGAAGGCTCCTTGACATAATCCAAGGTATACCGAAAAGTGACCCCAGGCTCCTCGACAATGGTCTATCCGAGGTTTACCATTGTTAATACGTGTATATCTTCTATCGTTCCCAATGAGGAAGGATTGATTACCTCACTGGTTTAGATATGATCTCGTGCTTGACTCCTTTAGGAGGAGCTTCCCAGAGCATACATGCAATAATTGGAATTTTTCCTACCGCAAGATCGACTACTTGTTTGTTTTACTGTCTTGGAGAGTTAAATAAAACCTATTCCAAGACACTAGCCTAAGCTATATTGGAGGAAAGAGCCCTAAAAATGTAAAAATTACTAGATGAATTTTAATTAAGCGTTGTGTTATTTAGGCTGTTATTACTCAAAATGGTAAATGGATATGAAACCAATGGTGTTATGACCCGAACCAAAACTGAATGCAATCGAATATGATAATGTAATCTTTTCAATTCGATGAATCCTAACTAAATTAAGGAGAGAGTTTCCATTACACTTCCAACAATGCAAAAATTGATCACTAAGAGAAAAGATAACAAATTCTCTAATGCACTAAATTCATCAAGAAAAAATAATGCAAATCAATCCCAAAACATTTTTTTATTTTTGTGTTTTTTAAAAACAAGCATAAAAACATCTAAATTCAAATCAAAGAAAAAATGATCTAAATCTACAATTGATTTTTCAGAATGTAAACTATGCAATTGTAATCTATGCACAATTCACATGAAAAGTATGCAAATGTAATCTATGCACATTTTTCATTCATATTCTGAAAATGAGAATTCTAGTTATGCAAATGTGATCTATGCAAGATAATTCTCAAACACAATATGATTCTAATGTAATCTAAGAACCAATCAAGTGGAAGTCAAGAAAATCGGGTGAGATTTCCAAAGATCAAAAAACACTCAAAGGTGATTAACACTCATACACAATTATGATGCAAAAACAAAAGCAAAAAGATGCAAAATTGTGAAAGACTAAGACAAACCTCCAAGTAATGAACAAAGGAAATCAAATTAAGAATTTCTCAAAAAAGAGACTCAAAACACCCAATTAACGTAATGGAGATTGATGAGATGAAGAATTGCTGAAAGAAATTCAGAAACAAGAGATTTTTGACAGAGAAATACAGATCTGGGTAGATGCTAAGAATCCTAAATTAAATTTAAACTAAACCGAAAAAATAAATCTAGAGTTTTTCCAAAATTTTAACAAGGTCCGCAGGCTCCCAGAAGTAACAGGTGCGGTCCCGCACTGTTTACTACAGAAAACATGTGAAACAGTCTGCACTGTTCAAAATAACAAAGTGTGGTCCCCAGAAAATTTCAACAAAAACTTAAAAGATTGCAAAAATTTTTAAAACAAAGAAAACCTAAGCTACCCAGGCAGATATTCATCAATCAAAAAACAGGAAAAACTTTTCCTCAAATCAAAATAAAAGAGAACCAAAAACAACAAGTTCTTTCCCCAGTATGGTCGCCAATTTGTTGGCCGGATAAATCATTCTTGCAGACAAGACCGATCTCCCTAGTGTCAGAAGACAATCTAGCAACAAACGAACAACTAAATTTGTCTTTCTCTAGATATATTCGTTTTACAAATAAATGCTATGAAGGTGTCGATCCTACCTTGGATCCAAATGCTTATTTGCGGTCGTAGTGCTTCCGTCGCATCAATAATCCTTCATCACAACAAGAGCTCTTTTGTCGCAATAAAGTATCATCTTTCGTCGATCTGCAATCAAAAACAAGAAAATATCAATAGCACCTGTATAACAAATAATCATAAAACATACCTATCATAGTGATCAAGGAATCTATGAAATAAACGATCAAATGACAGCTTATTGAGAAAAACAGAACTTGATTGTATTAATCTTAAAATATACAAAAGAACCTTCCAACCTTAGCCTTGATGTTCGAAAGGCCTTCCCGGGGTCCGAAGCAGGAATCTCCTTTACTTTGATAAGTCTTGCACTCTTCCTTCAGGAGCACAAAGAGGTATGTGATCTTTCCTCTCAAAAGCTCAGCAGAAAGAAGTCTAAATCTCAACAGCTCTTCCACTCAATCATTCATAAGCTTGAACTCTAATTCTCAATCTCCAAAATCTTAATCTTCACTTCAAAATATTTTGAGGCTACCCAATGCCTCCTTTTATAGAGCAGATGAGGAGGTTAGGATTCTACCTTTAAAGGGATAGAACCCTCCTTCAAAGGGATAGGCTCCTCACATCAAGGGATTAGTTCCTTAAGGTGTGGGATACATGCACCTTACTAAAGTGCACTCATCCCCAAAAAATCTCTTCCAAAACCTTCCAGAATTGACCAAAATTCAACTTTTTTAGTTTAATTTCGCGTTTTTTTGACTTTACAGGGGTTCCGCAGGCATTACACTGGAAAAATGTGTTCTAGAACACAGTTTCTCTTTACATTACCTGCGTACCCTAGCTAAAAACGCAAGAAGGTCTCATGTTACCTGCGTACCCTGAGTTTCAGATATTTTTAGGGTTTTTCTTCCAGTTCTAAGGCTTGGCATGAGGAACAAAGGTTGTAAGACTTGCAAAGGAGGCATGTATGAGTGTTTAATGAGCTCATACAGTCAGCAGAATGTCAGCGTGACATTTTTTAGTGTAACAATTCCCCCCCCCCATCGCTTATCCCCAATCGAATCAGTGAAATACTATTGTGTAAATACACCCACCTCCAGTCCCAATTTGCGATTGCGATTGTTCTCCCGGTCCCACCTAAAGGCCCTCCGCTCTTTCAATGAAAAAATAATTCTTCCCTTTGTAAAAGCGCAAATATTTTTTTTATTTTTTTTAAAGGGAATTCCCCTATAACCCCATCAACTTTATTCTCACCTATTCCAATCGCATCGGATTTTTTATGCCTTGTTCCAAACACACCTACGTCTCTCCCACTATGATCTCTGATCGACGATTACCATCGGCCTTTCCACTATCACATCACATGATTTCAGTTGCTCTATTATACGACACTTCCTTTCCGCCCCGATTCCGATTGTGATTGTGATTTCTCCTCTCCCTCTATACACCATCGCATCACATATATCCAATCACTTTATTCTAAAATACTTTCCCTCTTCCAATTGTGATTGCGATTTGGGCCCACTTCCCTTTCCCTTCACTCTTTTTATCAAAAAATGGGTCTTTTCTTCATTTAAGGCATAAATTCATTTTAATTCATTCCAAAGGTGTTCTCTTCAAAGTTTCTTTTCTTCAAGAGAAATAGTCAAAAGGCCAAGAAACTAAAAATGAACCAGTCACATCTACAACAACAGTGAAATAGGGATATGCTCTTCAGATGTCCTATTTTCATTTATCCAGTGTAACGACGAATCTCAAGATGGTAAAAAATGTGTTGTTTCTCCTTCTTTTCAGGGGCATGCTGCTGGTTTCTTTCTATGATCGGACTTCAGTTCTTGAGCTAGAAAAATAGCTCCCTTTTTCTGTGGATATATTTCCCCACATTTTAGTCTATTTAATGTAATTTTCAGTCATTTGTAAAGTAATTCAGTAAGTAAGGGAACAGTGTGGAAATCAAGGAGGATCCTCTACGATCCATTTGTAATAGTTTGATAGGGAATTAATAAGAAATGTAGCTATGATTTGTGGGATACATGTGGTGTGAGTTCTGGCATTTGTTCTTTCCTTTGTGTTCATATGTAAATTTTTTATGTTCACCATTCATTCATAAACATCTCTGGTTGAATGTTTTCAAGATAGTTAGGTAGAATCCATTATTAATGCTCTGCCTTGGGAAAATCATTCAATATTCTGTGTTTTCTTCTGTTTGAAAATGATCCATCTCCTGTGCCCTTTTCAGCTCCTCAGCAGTCTTACCATTCCATCATTATTTTAACTTAATTGCTAAAATTTCTTGCCTACCTTGCCCCATGAAATATCCTGTATCTCTGGTTTAATTCCCCAGTTTCAAACTGTCCCATTTCTTCCATACAACCCTAGAAATTAATTCATTTAAACATTTCCCATAATTATACCTAGCCTAATATCAGTTCATAATTGTACTTCATTGAATATATTCTTACGGAGAGAGCCCTCTCCTCACCTTGTAGGGCTAGCTACAAGGCTGAGCATGGTTTAAAGGTTACCCTGATTTGCCTTCCTTTAGCCTAAGGTTCAAATTAGGTGATAACATGATTAATATTTTATCTGTTTAGATATGGATTTGTCAGTGACATCTCCATGCACACTTATGTTGTTTAGCTAAGCTTGCAGTTTTGTTTAGCACAGGGTGTTCCCGAGTGGGAATCCCACCCTTACCCATAGGGGGCATGTGTGCCTACTCTAGGAAGGTTTTCTATTGAGCTCTATTCCTTATTAGGAATTGGTTCCATCTTTAGGATGTTGTTTCTAGCATTCAGCTAGGAAACCGGTGGAGGATTCATCCTACCACTTTGTTCTTCACATTCAGTCTTTTTGGAGCAGAAGATCTATATCCGGCATTGAGGCCATTGGGTTTTACGTCCATGCAAAAATAGTCCCTTCAAGGATTGCGAGTCCAATCCTATAGATCTATTGGAGGAAGGAAGTTTCCAGTATTTCAACTGGAAATCCTGTGAGGGATTATCTCCCCACATTGGATCTATTTTTTCCATCACTCAGGAGCTAATTTGAGATATCTAATAGCAGGTTATTGAACCTCCCTCTCTTACAGCGCATTTTTCTGAAGCTATTGTTCATCCAACATTTATTTTAAGTCTAGGAGACTATAGGAGCTAGATCTTAAGCTTTTAGCCCAAGGATTTAGTAAAGGGATCATCCCTTCTTGCATAGATCTGATTGTGCATCATTGTAGCCATCATATCATCAGATTATGCAGCAAATCTGCAAACCCAATAGTATATTGGTGAACTATAAGAGGGTGGTTTTCTTATATTGATATATATGAGAAACCCTTTCTGGGTTATCTTGGTTATCCATCATAGAGCCTGGATCTCTATTTTTAGCATCATCGGAGCTCCCATACTGCTTAGATCTGACTTTCTATATTTATGGAAGTTGTAGTCCCAACATTTGTAGTAGGGAAAACGAATTTTACCTTCCAGTAGTTCAGTAGCTATGTAGTCCCTCTTGTGGGATCATTTCAGGGTCATTCTAGGCCATCTCTTTGGCTTGAGTGTTTCATATTTTGAGAATTGTTGTACTTTCTATTCACCTCCACTATAATAAAATGGCTCAACTATTTCTGTGCATTTTGATGTATATATAGATTTATTGTTTACTTTGCTGCAGTTCTTATATTGTGTTTATGTATTACTGCATTCTCTCTTTTGAGATATTACAGTGGTATCAAAGAATGATCTTTGGCTCAACTTGTGGAAACTTCATCTTTTTCATCAAAATAAGAAGCATATAGATGAGAAGTATCATGAAGGATGATTATAGTTTTTTCACTCTTATATTTAGATCCATGCAAGATCTCTCCAAAGAGGTCAAAAAAATGAAGAGAGAAAGGAAAAATGAGGACCCAAGAAGGAGATTTGATGAGGAATGTCCAAGCACTTCCAATCAGCAATAAAGAAAACCGGAGAATCATATATCTCCTCATAGATCTACTATGGCCACTTTGTTCGAAGAAGGTGAATGGTATAGTCATGAAGAAAGAAGAAACATGGAACCTCAGACTCATGGGTGTCTCAGTCTATATCTTGAAGAGTAAAAAGAACAATCTAGATAATTCAAGGAGAAACTAACTCTTCAACAATTATTCAAAATAAAAGAAGAAAGAGGATCATATAGCAACAATAGAAGAAAGAGGCACAATATATTCAATTTTCCTACATTTTATGGATCTTGCTTAGGCAATGTTAAGGCTTGGAGGAAAGAATTAGATACATTTTTTAGGCTACATCTTGTAACGGAAGGAGAGGCTGTTCAAATTGTAGCACTTCATCTTCAAGGTGAAGCCAATGATTGGTGGTTTGGTCACATGGAGCATGAAAAGGTGACTAAATATTCATATTTATTTCACCAGTTGAAAAAAAAAATTCATGCGAGAAAACCAGAGGTGTGTCACAAAGATACATTTCCTAAGGGAATAAAGGAGGATGTCATTCTTTTCACTCTGGAGAAGGGGTCACTACATTCACCACCAGTTGCAGAAGTACTTGTATATGAAGAAGAGACACTTGCATGTTTGCAACATAGTATTGAGCTCTTGACATATAGAGTACCATGCATGATTCAGGAGATTCATGAGGAAGAGGAGGTAGATTCCAGCACCGGAACATTGATAGAAGAGTAGGCATCACTCTTACCAGTAGTTGGAGACACAATTATCCCAGTTGAAGTAAATCTTGTGGTCTTGCAAGAGGTTCCCACAGATCAGTTGATCCAAGTTATGCATGCACTTTCATCACGTATTTTTTCAGTAGATCTTATTGGAACTTATGGGGACATGCCATCAGGGCCATTGCATGCCTGAGGATTAGAAAAACATGCTGATTTGAAGCAACAACATATCACAGTGCAGAGGACCATTGATCTAATCAAGGAGTAGATGAAGAGTTATCCCAATTCATCATTGATGAGCTACATTCAACCCTTTGAGTTGAAGTGTGGAGTTTCAAAATATGGGATGAGCATGATCCTATGTAAAATGGCTGGGTATGAGTCCAGCATTATGCCTTCCTATGAGACAACATATGTACCACCATGCAGATTTACAACTTTTTCACTTAGTAACAATGATAATGAAAATGCCCCATTATTCTTGGAGAATTCTGAAGGTAGCTTCACCCATGAAGAAATGGAGGTAATGATAATAAATGGTAGACATCTTGAGATGAGGAATTTTTTCTCATTTCCAGATGACACTTTCTCATTGAGCATCTCATAGCTCAAAGACAAACTTCTACCTACAGCAGATCAAAAGCCTCATTGGTTTTGTAGGGCCATTGATGAGAAGAAGGTCTCATTAAGAGATCTCATTAGTGGTGAACTTCAACATTTCATGGAGTGAAAATTTCTTCATAATTTTGAGGAGAATGGTATTCTACAAAGGGAGGATACCATATTTATGCAGAATATCATTCATCATCCACATGGGCATGATTGGTTTAGGATGATAAGAAATGGGTTGCATGACCACTTGCAGATATATGACATGGGTGAACAACAATCTTGGTTACGCTATTTTCTCTTGGCTGATTTTGGTTACTACCCAAAGGCTCCTATTTCTTCGATCCATGCCTTGAAGAACAATCATGTGGTGAAGAAGGAGGCATGGTTGCACTGGTTGCTCTTGGATGAGTATGGTTACCACCCAATAGCTCATATTTTATTGACTTATGCCTTGTGTATCAATGATAGTATGTAGCAAAGAAATGCATTTTCATTTTGGTTGTCCTTAAGAGAGTTTGGCCATCACATGACATCTCCTATGTCTATGTGTTTTGTACTGTATAAAACTTGGAATGGTACTCTCATGATGTGTATTGATGGTGTTTTCTTGTACTGGGTTGATGTGACATCCCAAATGTCTATCAATATGTTTTTACTCCATGATACACATGAGGAGGTGAAAAAGAAGCAAGATCTCTTGTTGCTTTGGTTTCTTTTGGGGGATTTGGCTTATCCATCATGCATGGTGGAGATGGGGATGGCAGCAAAGAACCTTACTCCAGTGGTTACTATGGGGGAATATGGTTTCACACCTTTGTCTACCCATATATCTCTACTTCTTCTTTTGTTCAATGTTTGGAGGATGCTTAGATCCAACAAGGCCAACAAGGCTAAGGATGAAGGCATGAAAGGCCTCTTTTTACTTCATGTAGCATGGGATGGAGGATTACTTTGTGAGTTGGAACTTTCCTTTTGTGGGAGGAACCATATATTTATATATATATCATGTATTATGGAGGATGTTGGACAACTTATGGTTGTCACTTGGTGCTTCATGATTGATGAGGGACATGTAGCTACACAGTTAGAGGTCACTCTAGACATTCTAGATAGGAAACTTTGGTGTTGGGAATACATAACTTATTGCAGCAAATGGGGAGGCATTCCTTGTGTGGATGACATTTGGAGGGGGAAAATTTTCTCTAGCATCTACTTTTGCAGTTTCTTGAGGACAAGCAACATTTTTCTGGGGAGGACTGTAATATTCCCAAATTTTCACATGATATTTGGAATATTATATTTCTTAATAAACTTAATTGATTAACTAAATAAAAGGGTGGAGGGACCCATAAGATGAATAAAATCCATTTTTGATGTATGTATGTGGATATTCTAGATCTAGATCTAGATCTAAATCATGGAGTAATGGAGCAGCTCCATTAATGATAAAGCAGTGGAGATCATGTCTCATTTATGAGATAGATCATGAAGGATGAAACGGTAAAATAAGATCATGGATCTTAAATATAAGATCATGAGGATCTTTGAAAAGTTCAACTGAGATAATAGTGCATTCAAAGTAAAATCATAAAGCACTTATGATAAGTTAGTGGAGGAAGTGATGCATTTAATGCACAAATGATGGAGAGGGTGATCACCTCATGTGAACATGATGGAGGACATGGAGAAACAGTGCAGTCAACCATGTATACTTATGTCCACATGTACAACACAATTATGGAGTGGGCCTAGGCTATGGAAGGCTCATGTTCTATATAATGAAGGTGAAGTCACAATAGAAGACAGATTTGGATACTTGGATTATTCTTTGATTTGTTTAGATCTGGATTTGTCACGTGACATATACATGCACTCTTATGTTGTTTAGCTAAGTTTGCAGTGCTATTTAGAACAAGGTGTTCCTGAGTGGGAATCCCACCCATACCCATAGGGGACTTGTGTGCCTACTCTGGGAAGGTTTTCTATTGAGCTCTATTATTTATCAAGCATTGGTGCCATCTTTAGGAGGTTGTTTCTAGCATTCAGCTAGGAAACTAGTGGAGGATTCATCCTACCACTTTGTTATTTACATTCAGTCTTCTAGGAGCAACAGATCTATATCCAACATTCAGGAATTGGGTCTTACCTCCATGCAACAACATTCCCTTCAAGGATTGCGCAGTCCAGTCCTATAGATCTATTGGAGGAAGGAAGTTTTCAGTATTTCCGCTGGAAATCCTGTGAGGGATCATCTCCCATCATTGGATCTATTGTTTCCATCACTTATGAGCCGATTTGACATATATAGAAGTAGGCTATTGAGCCTCCCTCTCTTACAACGTAGTTTTCTGAAGCGATTGTTCATCCAAAAACTATTTTCAGTGGAGGAGATTGGAGGAGCTAGATATTGAGATTTTAGCCCAAGGATTTAGTAAAGGGATCATCCCTTCTTGCATAGATCTGATTGTGCATCATTGCAGCCATCATATCATCAGATTATGTAGCAAATTTTCATACCCAGCAATATATCGATGAAGCCCTAAGAGGGTGGTTTTCTTATATTGACATATTTGAGAAACCATTTCTGGGTTATCTTGGGTATCCATCATAGAGTCCGGATATCTGTTTTCAGCATCATTGGAGCTTCCATACTTCCTAGATATCACTTTCTATCTTTCTAGAAATTTCAATCCCAATAGTTGTAGCAGGGACAATGCAATTTACCTTCGATTAGTTCAAAAATTATACAGTCCCTCTTGTGGGATCATTTCAGGGTCATTTTAGGCCATCGCTTTGGCTTGTCTCATATTTTGAGCACTTTTGTACTTGCTATTCACCTCCTCTATAATAAAATGAATCATTTATTTATGTGCATTCTGATGTATATATAGATTTATTTTTTACTTTTTTGTAGTTCTTATATTGTGTTTTCATATTACTACATTCTCCCTTTTGGGATACTACACCTCCATTACTAATTTCCTTGAGAACATAAAGTCCTAGCCAACACATCTTCAACTTCCCAAGGTGGTGTGTAAACTTGATTTCATACTAAAAGACTAAGTCGTCTTCCTTGAACACCTTTTTCCTAATGTGCCTATTATGCCATGCTTTTTCATGTGCCTTCTTAACTTGCTGGTGATAATTTGAAATAAACCGATCTTCCTCCAGGGCAACCAACTGTGCCAATCGCTCTTCCATAGCATCTTCTTCGGCCATATTTGTGAATGCTGCAATGCGTAGGCTAGGGACAATGAATTCCATTGGAAACAAAAATGATTTCCCATAAAACATCCTAAAAGGTGTCCTACCAGTAAAATTCTTGCATGTAGTTCGATACGCCCAGAGAACTACAGGTACATGCTCATCCCAATAATTTTAGTTAGCATTGCACACCTTGGTCAATGCATTGCCACTTCTGCTTAATTACATTTTGAATAGTTTTTAACCATCCAAAAGCTATTTCCATGGTTAAAATAACTTTTAATTACTAAAAAATCCATCAAAATCCCTTTCCAACCTTCCGCACATTGAAAATCTGCGTTTTCATCATAAAACCCTTGCCCAGATTATGAATTCTTCCCCAAAAGCAGAGCCACCAAGGATCAATGAAGAAATTAAAATAATTTTACAGTTTTCTGAAAAGTGTAAAGTTCGAGACTGGTATTTGTATAAAATTCACACAGAAATCAAAGTGTATGGTGCACTCCTGGCTCCTTACAAATTACCAAATTTTCTAACTACCAGGATTTTTTCTTTGGAATAATTATGGCAGATTTTGAATGCAGATGCAGTGAAATTCATAGCCTCCAAAAAGAAAGCACAATTCAAGTTAAAAAGTCAAATTGGCTCCTTCATATTCAACAATAGAGATGATTTGAAAGAGGTAATCAACAAATTATCAGCATTCAAGTTCCAAGAAATATTTTACCGGAACTATGACCCTCAAGGTATTTTAAGTAACCTCAAGGTCAAGTGTAAGTTAACCCCATTCCTCCATGAGTTAAAGCCTCTAATTGAAAAATATGCTAATCAAATGGAATGGGTTGCAAACAATTTGATTGATGATATTCAGGAGATGCAAACAGATAGCCTACAGGAAAAGAAGATTGACAGCACACAGGTGGTTACAGTTGGCCAATAAGCAGAGGTATCTAATAAAAGGCCTAGAAAAGAAGAAAACTATTTAGCAGAAACAATTATTGAAAATAAATTTAAAACAGTCTATAGCAAGAAGGCCAGAATGACTACTATAGAAGAAGGAGTGATAGATGTAGATGATAATAATGGTTAGCAAACATATGATGAGGCCACAATGATTTTTAATGAAACACTTGGGGAAATTCAGAATGAGCAAGTACTATCACAAGGAAAAGGCAAAGAAATGAATGAAGAAAAGATAAATACAGAAGCTCCCTCTTCCTCTAAAACAACAAAAGAAACTGATTCTGACATTCAGAAAAGGTTCAAGCAGATCAGGGAAAAGAATGAGGAAATTAAGAATGTGGTTTATTCTAAACTTCTGAAGGAAAAACTAGGAGATAAAGAGAGACTTGTGAAAACCTTTGATTGCTCAACAAATAAAATTATAATGTATTTTCTCTAGCCAGTAGTAACAGATCCAAAGTTAGCCACAGATTACAAGAAAACAGAGTTTGAAGTAAATGCTAATACCATACATGAACTAGACCAGATAAAATTTCATAGAAGTGCTTCGGAGATGCTATATTCAAATTTAGTTTTCAAAACCATGAGTGCTACCATGCTTTGAAAGGCTTTATCTAATTTTCAAACTCAAATGAAATTAGATAAAGCATCTCTACATGCTAAGGATTTAAGGATCAAGTCCTTAGAATATTTGGTGATAGAAACTGGAGTGGATCCCTCCAATACTGAAGTTGCTAAGAAATTTATAAGGAAGAAGAATGAGGATATTGTTGCCTTGAGAAAGCAACTCAAATTGCCACAGAGTGAGCACCCACATGAAAAAGAAATTCTTCAAGAAAATAGAGAAACGGATCAAAATATGCAGCTATTTTTAAAGATGACAGCTCAAATTAAAGAGATGTAAAATCAAATAGAAACTTTAATGAAGGAAAATGAAACATTGAAGAAAGCATAAGAAGTCTCCATTCCCACAGTTATTCCAACTGTCAGTACAATTTTTCCCTCTACATTGGCAGAACATTTATCACCAAAAGGAGTATTGGCAACTACCGTGTCAATCACTTCTAAAGATATTTCTGCCACATCATCATCTACATCACAAGTAAATAAAACAGGTGAAACAACTGACATAGTCAAGGCTATGGAAGACATGTCCCTAAAGGATAAAGAAATAATCAATTTGAAAGGTACTATCTGAAATCTTGAAACATCAAATAGAGATGCATTAATTACTTCCAAAGGACATGAGCAGAGAGCCAACAGATTGCAGGAATAGGTAAAGATTCTTCAACAACAGGTTAATCTCACTGAACAGGTATCTTATATCAAGAATTATATTTGGAACAAAATCATTCAAGGCATACATTTACAATGGCCTTCAATCTAAATTATTTATGAAAAAAAAGAGTTACTCAAAGTAGCACAAATAGAAATTCAAAAGACAAAAGAAGAACTGGCTGAAAAACCTACTCAAGCTTTGAAGCTTATTACATTTTTGAATAGAAAACACAGAGAGGACCTTGAAGAGCTAAAAATTCAGGATAGAACCAAAAGCATACTACAAATCAAGAAAGTCTTGAATAAGAGAAATATGATGAATAATTTGGAGGAAAAATGTAAAGACATGAACTTGGCAATCACAAGATTTTGGGCCAAATACACAGTGCTAACACAAGCAGGCCTTCCAGACATTCATGCTTTAAATGAAAATTTATTGGCACAAAAGGATTATGATAACAAAATCAGGGCTTATGCCAAAGAGAAGGTCAGCAAACCTTTACCACAAGGGTCTCCAACTGGTAAAGTTATTTTGGAATATTTTGAGAACTTGTTCTTTCTACAAAATGAGATCAAACATATTTTCATTGTTAAGCCCAATTTTTCTAAGTATACAGAGGTAGATGAAAGCTACAGGAAATTGAATAATATGAGAATTATTAGTGCAGAACAATGGCATGAATTCACTGAATTGATATAAAGGTTTGTAGTCAAAGTGTATCAGGGTAAAAAGCAAAGTCAAAGAGTATTAGTCAAAATGCCTTTTTACTCCAAATTATTCCTTATTTTACAATAGTAAAGCAGTAAAGAAACAACGTAAAGAGTATCAGTGATAAATTATAGGTTAAAAGATGTGAAATGGAAAGAGTTTCTTTCAAGTTATCTTCCAAAGATCTTTTTCCAAAATGCCAGCAAGCATTTCTAGCAACGACAACCCAACAACAAGTTAAGATAATTAGTTCTATTTTATATTGATAAGAGGACATCTTGCTAGTTTGTTTTGCAACTGTCCCTCTTTCTATGTAATAAACTTTATTTTTTCCTAGAGATATTCCTACATTTCTTTAATATATTTTGTAATATTTTTTGTATAAATATTTCTCTTTTTGAAGTATTAAGGGTGGAATAAAAATTTTCAAGACTACTATAGAAATTTTTGCTGAATACATTGGAGTTTGTGTGAGTCGATTTGTAAAGCAGTAGACTGGGACTAAGAATAAAGACATCATAACTCAGGATTCTTGTGTTGATCAGATAAGTCAATTATTTTCCTATTTTCACTGTTTATCTTTTTAAAAGTTCCATACATACATTTATATGTTTTCTATCTTGAATGATTAAATAGGAAAGCTTAAACAGGATTAGTGTTCAAAGCTCCCTATTTTTTACTAGTTGTTCATTGATATGTTTTTTGTTGATAACCAAACTTAAGAATTATTAAATGATCTTAGTCCCTGTTTGATCCCTTCTTTCATCTTCATTTCTGTAACTTAATGATTCTTAATTTCCCTTTCGTTCAGATCTTGCCATTTCATCAAAAAGCATATTCCAAATGCTTTGAAGGTCATCTACCCTACCCTTAGTACATTTGCTATTTTGACCTTATTTCCTAGCTCTGCTTGCCAAGAAGTTGACTCCATAGCCCAATGGTCTGGTAGATCCCTCTGTGATTTACCTTGAAGTACCTCTTATTCCCACCAAACTTTCAAAACAAATCAATTTTCTAATCACACCTAGCCTAAAATCTTATAATAAAACTCAAGCTAAATCTTGAGGAGAGATCCCTCTCCCGAATGTAGGAAGGCTAGATCCTAGATTTCAAAAGAGGTTCTTGGTTACCCCTAGTTTTCTTTAACTATAAACCAAAATCCCACAACCTAAGAATTACTAGGGTGATAACATACTGGTGACCATACTGGGGAACTAACCACTCTCCAGTTTTAAGTTTAATCTTAGAGGAAGATTTTTAAAAACATATATTTTCTACTTTAAGGTTAAGTTTAAATTTTGTGGGTATTTATACAATAATAATTCTGGCTCCAAAGAAATTCTATTATACTAGATCCAACCCTGATCCCAACCCTGCAGATATAGTAGACAATCCAGACCAAATAGGAAAAAAGAAAAAACAAACTGTTAGTTCAGAAACTGAAGTACCCCTGAGAAAGGATGATTATTCACCCAAAGAATTAGTAAGCTTATCAGATATTGAATTTGATTTGAAGTTTGAAAAATAATTATTTATAATCAAGTTTGAAACTGATTTAAAGGAAATTGTTATAGATCCTGTTTTTAATTCTTTTGTGAATGACAAACAGAAAGTTATTTCAGCACCTATTAACTCAGACAAAACTTAAATTCAAAGTCCAGTAGAAAGGGTAAGTGTTACACAAATTAAATACATTGATGAAGCTATTAAATTAGCTAATTTTTTGTCTCAATTTAAACCTCCAGTTTCTCAGTTATCCACCACTATATTTCCAGCAGCAGATTCTACTCTGTATGCTGCCACTTCATTTATAGATTCCACTATCAGTTCACCCCCAGAGCCTGTTAGTCCTGAGCTGCCTTTTCAGCCTAGGATCATATATTCATCATATCCTCAATCCACCACCAGTTCATCCACAGGACCATTCATCCCTGAGCTACCTTTGTAGCCTAAAGTAGTATTTCCATCATTTACACAGTCTACTACATCCACTACCACTACACCCACTAGCTTCATAAGCACTTCATCTATATTCCCTAGCCATACCACTTATTTTTCATATCCTTTTCTAAGCTCTTCAAGAACAACCTTCATCACATATACTATTGTAAGCAGCACTATTCCTGCCACTACTACTGTACCTCCTAGTTTAGAAAAAATTCAAGCCATGGAAGCCAGACATGCTCCCCTGGTCCTACCTCAAAACGTCCATGACATGTCCCAAAATTACCAAAAGGATATCCCATTGTTTGATAATTGTTCACAAATTACTGCACAACAACATATCACCAGAATGAATGATTTTTGGGAAATTTATGAGATAGATGAGTTTGATGGCTGAATGAGGTTGTTCGCACAAAGCTTAACTAGAGAAGTAAAAACGTGGTTTAGAAATTTAGGTGCTAGTATTATAGAAGACTTAGCTGCATTCCATAGATCTTTCCTAAATAAATTGGAAAATAAGAAAAATTCCCTACAAATATTATCTGAGTTTGATGCTGTTAAGAAAGCTCCCAATGAGTTTGTCCAAGATTTTTGCACCAGATACAACAGTATTTACAATTCTATTCCTGTAGACCTTAAACCCACTCCATATTCCGTGCTACTCAAATTCCCAGATTGTTTTGATATAGACGTGGCCTATCAACTTATAGAAAGGGATGCAGACACCCTAGAACAAATGCAACTAAATGTTGTTGGTGTAGAAATCAATATCCTTGCTAGAAAAGCTAGAATTAGAAACGAGAGGAGGGTCACTATCAAAGAATAAGCTTCAAGCTTAGATGGTAAATTTTATTTTATTAACAAAACATTAGAAAAAGTAGTTGAGAGATTAGACCACATTGAAAGGAAACCACAATGGGACAATCAATCCCAAATCAAGAATCCCAACTACAGGAAAAACAACAATCTTGGGAAAGGTAAAGAACCCTCCCCAAATCATAACATTAGACCCCCATTCCAAGAGAACTTTGCAGAGAGTTATCAAAACAATGTTGAGGATGAGGAAGACATGAACATAGTTATGGGGATAGATGAAAGCAATACAATTTTCCTCACTCAGGAGGATCAGGAACTCTTTGAGCTACAATAGTTCAAAGTGGAATCTGGTGAATCCTTCGACTATAAGCAAGGTTATGACTTCGAAATCAATGAAATTCACAGCTAATATAACCTTAGGAGAAAGAAAACAAGTGAGCCTACTACAAAAAACAATGCTCCAACTCAAAAAAGTAAAAACAAAAGAATATTAAGGCTCCCAAAATGAAACTTTGGCATATTCTTCCCAGAGAAAATAAACAAAATTCGACCCCATCCAGTCCTAAAAGACAACCTAGTCCAAACATTGTAGATATCACTGATGAGGTGGCTCAATCCTCCAAAGATGCCCAAAAGGCTAATACCACAAAGGCCACCAATTAAACAATAGATACTGATCAAAAAAATAATCCAACTCACTCAAAATCATCAAATCCTAAATCTTCTACTCATAATTCAAAATCTAACAAAGCATCTGCTAACACTCAAACTATTCCTGAAAAAATAATCAAAGATAACAAAAATCAGGAAACTCAAACAGAAGATAAGAGAAAACCTCAAGCTAAAGGTAAAATTGTTGAAACACAAGAAAAATCATCCCAAACAACAGTTCCAAAAGATGAAATAATTCAAGCTATCAAATCTCAGTCAACATTTAACATTCAATCTAAAATATCCAAGTTAAAGATAGTTTTTCCCTTAGTTGAATTGGCTAAAAATGACTTGTATAGATATATTATTACTGAAACATTGAATGTAAGTGAAAATGAGGATACAATTAATATGAGTGATGATAGACCTGAATTAATGTTTGGTCCAAATGTAGATGGTAAGCATTTAGATGGGTCAATACCTCCATTTTATTTAAGTCTTACTGTACATGATCAGATATTACACAATGCTATGCTAGATACTAGAGCTTTCCATAACCTAATGCCCAGAGCAATAATGGAAACCCTGAATCTAGACATAACCCCACCCTGTAAAGATCTGTTTTCTTTTGATTCATCTTAAGTCCAATCCATAGGATTGATTAAATATTTGTGTGTAAACCGTTGGAAATATTGTCATTGATGGAAAAAGAATTAGTAAAGAAGGAGCATCTGAAACTGTAACCATGAAAAGAGGAAAAGAAAAGTAAGAACCGAAGAAGAGTGCATAATTGAAGCAGAATTGTCCAGAGATAAAGTAGGATAAAAAGGCCATCAAATAGAAAAGAATAAGTGAATGTTCTAGTAAATGGTAATTCACTCTGATGGAATCCATGATAAGTAAGAAATCCATTGAAGGAATTAATGGTTGTGGAGATATGATGGTTTTGCTTGCAGAATCAAGAACTTGAATGTATAGTTAGAAACAGAAATGTGACAGGATAGAACTCCAAACATGCAATGGAAGGTTGATATATTATAGCAGAATTGAAGACAGAATGACATTGAATTGTCTCGAGTTGATGTTTGTGAGGAAATCCCGTCCATTGATTCTTCATTCCCCTCATAGAGGAAGCCTGCGTATAACTAACTCTATCCTAATGGTAGTGAAAATCCCGTCGGAAGAGAACTACATTTGTTCGTTGCTTATTGGAAATCCTACTGAAGATAGACCAGAGTTAACTAAGTAAGAAGGATAGCGCAAACCCAGACTAACCCTTTGGAATCATGAACAGAACCCTGCATGGAAGAGCGGAACCGTGACCGAGTGAACAGTGAAGGCGGTTTATGGTTTTCATCGCACCACCTATGCGGAGTGAGCAGTATTTGAGGAGTTGGGAGCGATTCCATAAATCATTCGACACGTGGCAAGGAGGACCCATAGAAAACCGCTTGTCACTATGCGCCATCGCGCGTTATTCTTCGACCTAGGATGCCCAGCGATATTGATACATACCGTTGATCTGGGAAGATGCCATCAGACGGTGGCTGTGTTCGGAAGGTGCGCGAAGGATAACCCAGGTATGGCACGCCATCGCGCGTTATTGCCTGTGCAAGTTACCCAAGCGATATCCATTGATTTGGATGTTGCGGTGCGATGGAACGTGAGCCCTTCGATTAGGTCGATTGTTAGCGCTGGGCCCCAATTTAATTTATATTGCTCATTGTTAAGGACTATTTAAAAGTGCTGATTATTAATTGAAAGTTCTATTATATATTTTAAATTGCCAAAGGTTGTGGATAATGTCTATTTATCAAATTCCATGAATTTTATAAATAAAATTCCAATAAAAGAAGGAATCCCATCAGCAGTTGGATGGTTTTGACTCATGGTTTTACTAAAGTCAAAAAATATATAAGGAGAAGACGATTATTGTACAAGGTGTGCATGCGTAAGGGTGGTGAATAAATAAATTTCTCTAAGGAATATCTGCATGGAGGAACTCTGTTCTTAATTGATAAATATGAATCTACTATGCACCCATGGATATAATGATCTGACGATGATGAATCTCTGGTTTGATCGAATGACAAAATCATGAAGAACTGGTGCGAGTGTACTAAAGAAAATGAATAAATCTGGTGGCCTGCAAGGTATGTTGTGTGGAAAATGGTGGATCTAATATGAAAATTGATGGAACATGGTCCTCAGTGGTGTTGAGGGTCGAAGCCTTCAGTGAGGGGGTTGTAGCTCCCTTCCAGTGGTAGCTGGTAAATGAGAGAAGGTTGTAGCCTTTCTGCAGGTAGGTGCTTGCGTGCTGGTATAAGTCTGCGCCAACATAAATTGTAAGAAGTTTTCTTTATAACAAATATTGAATATTGAGATAACAGTAGCGGTGGTTTTCTCCCAAATTGGGTTTCCACCTTAAATACTGGTTTTCATATGTGTGGCTTATGTTTGATGGTTTTTTCTATTATTTATGTTCGTACTTACTGCTTACTAAACATCTGATGAATGAATGATGCAATGATCTAATTAAAGACATAATAAGATCTCTGGACATACACGTTGGATTCTGTAAAATAGTGTATGGTTTTAAGAGAAAGAAAAAGTAAAAAGTTTTCAGCCCTAAATACTGATTCACCCCCCCCCCCTCTCAGTATTTTTCCCAACAATCGGTTTCATAGCAGGTCCTTCTAAAAAAGCTTAGCCGCTAGAAGGAAGATCAAGAAAGATGAGCAATCAAGATGGAACAACATCTATCAGGCCTCCACTCTTTAACGGAAACAATTTAATCTTCTGGAAAACAAGGGTGAGATCCTATCTTCAGTCTCTGGGAGCAGATGTATGGGAAATTATTGAACAAGGATATCAATATCCAGCTACAGTACCAACAGATCCGACAGAAAGAAAGAATTATGAAACAAATGCAAAGGCAGTCAATGCTCTATTGGGAAGTCTAACTGAATTAGAATTTGTCAAAGTCATGCAGCTGAATACAGCAAAGGCAATATGGGACAAAATCATTCTAAGTTATGAAGGTGATGCAAAGGTAAAAAGTGCTAAACTACAAACTCTCAGAATTCAATATGAGAATCTAAAAATGTATAATGAGGAGAGCATTGCCAATTTATTTTTACGTCTTGATGATATTGTAAATCGTATGAGAAATCTGGGAGAAACAAAAATCGAATCTACTTTGGTTGAGAAAATTTTAAGATCACTAACGACAAAATTTGAGTCAAAAGTTTCTGGTCTTGAAGAAAAGTAGGATCTTCAAAATTTTACTGTGGTGAAACTTCATGGCATACTAACTGCATATAAAATGAGAAGAGGAGGATCATCTGAAGTCAAAGAAGTAGTCTTTAGAGCTTCCTCAAAAGGGAAGGAAGTACAAAAGACAGAAGGATCAAGATATATCTCAGAAGAAGATGAGGTAAATTTTGTAAAGAAACTTCAACTTGGCATAGGACAATTCAGAGGTAAGCTTTCTTTCAAATGTTTTGATTGTGGAAGAGTTGGTCATTATGCTGCTAAGTGTCCTCATAAAGAAACACATAAAAAAGGGAAGGAAGTAGAAAGAAGGAATAAGAATCGGTTTAGCACTAGAAAAAGTTACTATACTCATGAAGACAGTGATGGGTTATCTGATAGTGAGGAAGAATGTGAACAAGATCCTAGACTTCTCATGGCATTTGAAAAAGAATATAGAGAAGAAAAGGATACTTTTGAGGATGCTCTAGAGGACAATGATTTTCTTGATGAAAACAATCAACTCAAAATATGCTTAGAAGAAAGTAAAATAACCATAGAGACTCTGAAAAATCAGCTTGAAGAAAAGGAGAAGCACAATGAGAAATTAGAGTGTGAAGTAGTAACCCTAAGAAAAGAACTTGAGAAAGTAAAAACTCTGAATCTTAGATTTGCTAAAGGATCTAAAACCTTAGATGAGATTATCAAGGTACAACATTCTCCTCTTATAAAGACAGGTCTTGGATATATCGGAGAATGTTCTTAGGCTTCAGCACCAAGTTATCTAAAAGCAGCTACAACTGGTATACAACATACTACCACTCAGCAAGGGAATAAAGAATATTTACAGGTAAAGCATGATCATCTCAATTCAAAGAACACTAACAGGAATATCTTTCAAAGAAACATCAATCAACAGGTAAATTCAAGTAGAAGATTTCATGATCGCAGAAATTTCTTCTTCAATGGACAATGTTTCTGATGTCACAATTTTGGTCATAAAACTATTCAATGTGTTGCATATAAAACCATCATGACAAGAGAAGAAAGAAAGAAAAGGATTGATATTGAAACAAAGAAGAATAACTATAACAAATTTTCTCCTCTTCAAAATGAAGTTGAATGTGCTTATTGCAATAACTTTGGCCATGAAGAATCTGAATGCAGGAGCAAAGTTCAGCCAAAAGAACATGTTCCTTCAAACTCCAAAACTATGTAAAAAGAAGGAATTACAGGTTGAAAATTGTGGCATAGCGTTATTTGCAGAAGGTGAAGAAAATCAATGGTAGATTGATAGTGGATGCTCAAGACACATGACAGGTGACAAGAACAAACTTCTTGCATATAGTGCTCTAGATAAGGAAAATAATGTTACATTTGGAAATGATACTCCTGCGGTCATTAAAGGAAAAGGGTCTGTTTTTCTAAAAGAAAAGGTGAAAGATAATGATGTCATGTATGTGGATGGATTAAAGCATAACTTGTTAAGTGTAAGTCAAATGTGTGATCAAGGAACTGAAGTTGTCTTTAGTTCAAAAGAATGTGTGGTGCGTGATCTTGATACAGGTAAAATGATAATAAAAGGAAAAGGAACTCCAAGCAACCTATATGTATTGAAAAACTGCAAAGAACAATGTTACTTGAGTAAATATTCAGAAAAATAGCTATGGCATAGAAGGTTGCGACATATGAGCTTCTCTCAAATCAACAAATCAAGCAGACTTAAAGATGTTCGTGATCTTCCCAATATTACTCTACCTAAAAATACCATATGAAAATCTTCCCAATTCGGTAAGCAAACCAGAGTACAATTTAATGCCAAGGAAGGATCATTAGGTAAGCCTCTTGAACTTATCCATACTGACATATGTGGACCTGTGAGGAAAAAGTCACCACGTGGTGAACAATACTATATCTTATTTATTGATGATTTCTCTAGAATGTGTTGGATTGGGCTGCTTAAACACAAAGATGAAGCATTTGAGAAATTTCAGATCTTCAAAGCACTAGTTGAGAATGAATTAGATCTAAAAATCAAGTGTCTCAGATCTGATCGAGGAGAAGAATATACATCAGATGAATTCCTTGAATATTGTGAACAACATGGCATAAAAAGACAATTTTTTGTAGCTGGCACTCCACAACAAAATGGTGTTGCAGAAAGAATGAATAGAACAATTCAACAAATGGCTAGAGCTATGCTTGATGATTCTAGAACACCTGACACATTTTGGGGAGAAGCAGCACATACAGCAGTAAACATTCTCAACAAGGCACATGTTCGTGTAAATAGTGATAAAACTCCATATGAACTATGGTATGGTAATCCTCCCACTGTAAAGCATTTTAGAATTTTTGGAAGCAAATGCTTTATCAAAAATAATGATGAAAAACTTGGCAAGTTTGAATCCAGGGCAGATGAAGGAATACTCCTTGGTTACTCCTCTAGGAGTAGAGCATATAAATGTTACAATAAAAGACTTCGGAAGATTTTTGAATGTATTGATGTTGTTATTAATGAGTCTCCTCCATCTCCAAAAGAAGAAAAATAAACAACAGATGAAGATGATGATGACATATATCCTTCTACATCAAATAAGGATGATTTAAGATGATTTATCTAAAAAAACTCCATCTAGATATGTTTAAAAGAATCATCCAGAATCTCAATTTTTTGGAGAAAAGGGATCAGGTGTACAAACAAGAAGGACTCTTGTAGGATCTTCTAGCAATCTGGCATTTCTGTCCACTATTGAACCACACAATGTCAGTAGAGATTGCAAAGATGAATGTTGGATTCAAGCCATGAATGAACAGCTTGATCAAATTGAGAAGAATCACACTTGGGAATTAGTACCAAGACCTCATGACAAAAATGTCATTGGAACTAAATGGATATTCAAAAACAAGTTAAATGAGAATGGGGACGTTATAAGAAATAAAGCTAGACTTGTTTGCAAAGGGTATGCTCAACGAGAAGGTATAGACGTTGAAGAAATGTTTACCCCTATAGCTAGACTTGAAGCCATAAGAATTTTTCTTGCTTTTTCAAGCTTCCAACAAATCAAATTTTATCAAATGGATGTTAAATCTTCTTTTCTAAACGGAGATCTAGAAGAAGAAGTTTATATAGAACAACCAAAAGGATTCATTTTGGGAAATGATGAAAATCTTGTTTGTAGAATTAAAAAGGCTCTATATGGTCTCAAACAAGCTCCAAGGGCATGGTATTATCGTCTTGACAAAGATCTTCATCAAAAAGGATTTTCAAAGGGGTCTGCTAATAGCAACTTAGACACAAAAACTGAAAATAACAAACTATTGATTGTGGTTGTATATGTTGATGATATCATTTTTTGAAGTAATGAAGAGTCTATGAGTCAGAAATTTGCTTCTGATATGCAGCAAGAATTTGAAATGTCTTTACTTGGGGAAATAACATTCTTTCTTGGCTTGCAAGTGCAACAAGCAACATATGGCATATTCTTATCACAAGCAAAATATCTTAAGCAAATCTTGAAGAAGTATGGCATGGAAGATTGCAAACCTGTAAGTACACCAATGATAACCGGATGTAATCTCAATTCTAATGATGATTCCCCCACGGTGAATGAACCAAAATACAGATCTATGATAGGAACTCTACTTTATCTCACTGGGACAAGACCAGAAATTATGCATGCAGTTGGGATTGTTGGATGATTCCAAGCTAATCCAAAAGATTCTCACCTTCAGGCTGTGAAAAGAATATTCAAATATCTACAAGGAACTCAAGACTTTGGACTATGGTATCCAAAGAATGCTGATCTTACTCTTCATGCATACACTGATGCAGATTGGGATGGAAATGTTGATGATCGGAAAAGCACCAGTGGTGGTGCATTCTATATGGGACCCCGGTTAGTATCTTGGTTCAGCAAGAAGCAAAGCTCTATTGCCTTATCTACATCAAAAGAAGAATATGTGGCTGCCGCATCATGTTGCACTCAACTTCTTTGGATGATTCAAACCTTACAAGACTTTCAAATCAAATGTTCACCTCCTATATCCATTATGTGTCATGACACAAGTGCCATCAGTATCTCAAAGAATCCTGTTATGCATTCCAAGACCAAGCACATTCCCATCAAATATCACTTCTTACGTGAACATGTGCTTGAACAAAAAGTGAAATTGGAGTATGTTCCCTCCAAATAACAAGTTGTTGATATATTTACCAAACCTCTACCCGGGGATGCGTTCGAATATCTCAGACAGAAACTGGGAGTAGTCTCTTCCATGCAGAAGATCAGATCTACTTAAATACAGAAGATTAAATTGGTTGTAAGGTGTTGTTGGGCATCTATGAAAGCACAGACTAAGAGGGAGCATTGGTCATATGAAAAGGATGCATTATTGAGTCATTTTTGTTTGAAGATCCAGTATGATCTCAGGGGGAGCATGGTATAAATTATTTATCAATTCTTTGTCATTGATGTCAAAGGGGGAGGAAAAGAAAAAAGGGGGCTTCTATAAAGAAAATCAGAGGAAGAGTATTGCCATCAATGCCAAAGGGGGAGATTGTTGGAAATATTTTCATTGATGGCAAAAGAATTGGCAAAGAAGGAGCATCTGAAACTGTAACCATGAAAAGAGGAAAATAAAAGTAGCAGCAAAATAAGAGTGCATAATTGAAGCAGAATTGTCCAGAGACAGAGTAGGAGAAAAATGCCATCAAATAGAAAAGAATAAGTGAATTTTCTAGTAAATGGTAATTCACCCTGATGGAATCCGTGATAAGTAAGAAATCCATTGAAGGAATTAATGGTTGCGGAGATATGATGGTTTTTCTTGCAGAATCAAGAACTTGAATGTACAATTAGAAACAGAACTGTGACAGGATAGAACTCCAAACATGCAATGGAAGGTTGATATATTATAGCAGAATTGAAGACAAAATGACATTGAATTGTCTCGAGTTGATGTTTGTGAGGAAATCCCGTCCATTGATTCTTCATTCCCCTCATAGAGGAAGCCTGCATATAACTAACTCTATCCTAATGGTAGTGAAAATCCCATCGGAAGAGAACTACATTTGTTCGTTGTTGATTGGAAATCATGTCGAGGCTAGACCAGAGTTAACTAAGTAAGAAGGATAGTGCAAACCCAGACTAATCCTTTGGAATCATGAATGGAACCCTACGTGGAAGAGCAGAACCATGAAAGACTAAACAGTGAAGGCGGTTTATGGTTTTCATCGCACCACCTATGTGGAATGAGCGGTATTTTAGGAGTTGGGAGTGATTCCATAAATCATTCGACACATGGCAAGGAGGACCCATGAAAAACCGCTTGTCACTATGCGCCATCACGCGTTGTTGTTCGAACCAGGATGCCTAGCAATATTGATACATACCGTTGATCTGGGAAGATGCCATCGGACGGTGGCTATGTTCAGAAGGTGCGCGAAGGATAACCCAGGTACGACGTGCCATCGCGCGTTATTTTCCATGCAAGTTACCCAAGCGATATCCATTGATTTGGATGTTGCGGCGCAATGGAATGTGAGCCCTTCGATCGGGTCAATTGTTAGCGTTGGGCCCCAATTTAATTTATATTGCTCATTTTTAAGGACTATTTAAAAGCGTTGATTATTAATTTAAAGTTCTATTATATATTTTAAATTGCCAAAGGTTTTGGATAATGTTTATTTATCAAATTCCATGAATTTGATAAATTAAATTCCAATAAAAGAAGGAATACCATCAATGGTTGGATGGTTTTGACTCATGGTTTTACTAAAGGAAAAAACTATATAAGGAGAAGACGATTATTGTACAAAGTGTGCATGTGTAAGGGTGGTGAATAAATAAATTTCTCTAAGGAATATCTGCATGGACGAACTCTGTTCTTAATTGATAAATCTGAATCTACGATGCACCCATGGATATAATGATCTGACGATCATGAATGTCTGGTTTGATCGAATGACGAAATAATGAAGAACTGGTGCGAGTGTATTGAAGAAAATGAATAAATCTGGTGGCCTGCAAGGTATGTTGTGCGGAAACTGGTGGATCCAATATGAAAATCAATGGAACGTGGTTCATAGTGGTGCTGAGGGTCTAAGCCTTCAGTGAGGGGGTTGTAGCTCCCTTCCAGTGGTAGCTGGTTAACAAGAGAAGTTTGTAGCCTTTCTGCAGGTAGGTGCCTGCGTGCTGGTATAAGTCTGCACTAGCATAAATTGTAAGAATTTTTCTTTATAATAAATATTGAAGACTGAGATAATAGCAGCGGTGGTTTTCTCCCAAATTGGGTTTCCACCTTAAATACTAGTTTTCATATGTGTGGCTTATGTTTGATGGTTTGTTCTATTATTTTTGTTCATACTTACTACTTACTAAACATCTGATGAATGAATGATGCAATGATCTAAGTAATGACATAATAAGATCTCTGGACATACACATTGGATTCTATAAAATAGCGTATGGTTTTAAGAGAAAGAAAAAGTAAAAAGTTTTCAGCCCTAAATATTGATTCACCCCCCCCTCTCAGTATTTTTCCCAAAATAAACTTAGTCCAATATCCTAGTAAAAGCATGATCATGGATGTTGTGGTAGCTGATATCCTACCAAAGTATGGCATGCTTCTTTATCGCTCATGGGGAGCAAAGTTGCAAGGATCTCTACAACTTGACATAAGTTATGCCACTATCTCGATATTTGGGTAGCCCAAAAAGCTTTACAGAGAAACCTTAATGAATTTTATGATCAGCAGTGCTGAAAGACCTACCAATTACCCAATCTATTCAACTCCTACTAATCTTGATTCCTTTATTCTTTGTAACTCTAATAATAATAACATCCAAACTGAACTCATTGATAAGAAGCATAAAATAATGGATTATTACATTGGTCATGAAGCTTTATGGTATTTGGATTTTGATGGATCAATGAATAAATCAGGAGCTGGAGCTGGTGTATGTATTACCAACATTGAAACTAGCCATTCCCAAGGACATGCCTTTAGATTGAATTTCAAATGTACCAATAACATGGTTGAATATGAGGCTTTAATCTTAGGTCTTCAAATCATCAGAAAATTGGAAGGGCAAAGAATATTAGTCATGGGAGACTCAGAGTTATTTATCAAGAAAATAAACGCGTAATAATCTGTTCACAATCCTAGATTGGCCAGATACAGGGACACAACACACAATTTGGTTGGGGATTTGTTAGCAAGCAACTTTGCTATCATCCCTAGAAAACATAATCTGCAAACCCATTATTTAGCAACCTTTGCCAGCACTTGAAAATTTCCATTTTCACTAATACAAAAATACACTGTTGAAATCAAACACAAAACTATTGTCCCAGATAATGTAATATATTGGCAAATTTTCTCAAAAGATGAACAAATCTATCACTTTTTGAACAATGAGTGAGAGTTTCAAAATTTCCAAATTGATAATGATTGTAATATAGATTCACCTTGTAATATAAATTCAATTTTTTGTCAAATAGATGATTTAGATGTACATAATTTTGATAGAACTACTATATTTACTCATAGTGACATAGATGACTTGGAAAAAGTAGATATAGACGAAATGATGGAAGATTAACCAGATTTGATTGATTTAAAACATAACATTTTACCCAAAGGTTTAACCCCCCTAGAAGACTTGTTTGACTCTAATGATGTGCCCAAAAGGCAAAAAATGAAACCAATCAAGTCTGATATAGAAGAGTGTAACTTAGGAACAAATGAAAAACCAAAAATAATCAAACTATCAAAGTCCTTATCATCAGAAGAAAAGGTTAAATACATAGAAATTTTGAAAGAATATCAAGATGTTTTTGCATGGGGTTACGAAGATCTGAAAACTTACAACAAATACATAATTCAACATAAGATTCCTTTGAAAGAAAATCAAAAACCTTTTCAACAAAAATTAATAAGTATCAATCCAATCTTGTTGCCTTTAATCGAGAAAGAAGTTAAAAGAATGTTTGATGCACAAGTAATTTCACTAGTCAGGTATTCTGATTGGGTATCTAATTTAGTGCCAACCAGAAAGAAAATAGGAGAAATTTGACTATGTATAGACTTTAGAAATCTCAATAAAGCTTCCTTGAAAGACAATTACCCCTTGCCTAAAATGGATCATATTTTGTAGAGGGTGGCAGGTTCTTCAAGAGTTTCTTTACTAGATGGTTTCTCTGGTTATAATCAAATTCTAGTTCATAAAGATGATCAAAATAAAAATTCATTTACAACTCCTTGGGGCACTTTCATGTATGTGAAAATGCCTTTTGGATTGAAAAATGCAGGAGCTAGTTTTCAAAGGCCCATGGATATTTCCTTTGTTAAGGAGATCCATGAATTTTTAGTTATCTATCTTGATGATATTACTGTCTTTTCAAAAAAAAATGATGAGCACTTAGATCAATTGAGACAAGTCTTTATCAAGTTTAGAAAATATGGTATATCCCTAAATCCTAAAAATACTCTTTTCAGACTAGAAGAAGGAAAAATGTTAGGTCACATAATCTCCAAGGAAGGCATTAGAATAGGCCCTGCAAGAATTGAAGCTATTTTGAACATTCAACCACCAAGAAACATAAAACAACTTCAGGCATTCTTGGGTAAAATGAATTTTTTAGGAAGATTTATCTCTAATCTAACTGAAATTATAAAAGAACTCAACAATATGCTTAAAAATGACTCTACAATAAAGTGGAAATTAAAGGCCGAACAATATTTTGAATCCATAAAATAGGCCTTGACAAAAGCACCAGTCCTCATCAGCCCAGACTATACAAAAGATTTCATAATCTTTTCCTTTGCATCTTGACACACCATAGCTGCAGTTCTTCTGTAGAAAAACAATCAAGGTTTTGAACAACCAATTGCATTCTTTAGTAAATCCCTCAGAGATGCACCTCTAAAGTACAATATAATGGAAAAACATGCTTTAGCCCTGTTTAAAGCCATAAAGGATTTCAGAGTTTACATACTTCATTCCCACATCATTGCATATGTCCCCAATGTAGTATTCAAAGATATTCTGACACAAGATGGACCTGATAGTAGGAGAGGAAAGTGGATTGCCACTATCCTTAAATACAATCTAGAAATCGAACCAAAAAAGCTCATTAAAGGACAGGTTTTAGCCAGATTGATGGCTGAATCCAATTGTAATGCTTTAGATATAAATTTTATTGCACAAATAGATGACCAAGAGGAGATGGCGACTCCATTGATAAATGAGGCCTATCTAGACTCACCATGGTACTCTGATATTATCTTTGTACTAACACATTTACAAGCTCCTCCTAGGTTAACTAAAACCAAAGCAAGATTCATCAAACAGAAATCAATGAGGTTTTGTATCTTAAACAATGCACTTTACTGGAAAGAAAAAAGTGGGATTTTATTAAATTGTTTAATAAAATTTGAGGCTGACAAAATTCTTGAGGAATTTCATGCAGGTGATTGTGGAGGTGGCCTATACTGGAAGAGTACAACATAAATAATACTGAGAGATATTTTTTACTGGCCAACTTTATTTTCTGATGTTAAAAAATTTGTTACCTCTTGTCACAAATGCCAAATTTTTTAAGGGAAAAAGAAACTATTGCCCTTACCTCTTAAGCCTATATCAACTGAAAATTCATTTCAACAATGGGGGTTAGACTTCATTGGTGAAATCCATCCTCCATCTGCAGGGCAACATAAATGGATTTTAGCTGCTACAGATTACTTTACCAAGTGGATAGAAGCCATTCCTACTAGGCAAGCCACTGATTCAGTTATAATCTCATTTATAGAAAGTAATATTTTATCAAGATTTGGATGCCCACATAAGATTATTACTGACAATGTAGCTACATTCAAATCCAAGAAAATGATTTATTTCTGTCATAAATACCATATTACCTTAGGTCATTCCACTGCTTATTATCCCCAAGGTAATGGTTTAGCCGAATCATCAAACAAAATCTTAATCAATATCATCAAAAAATTACTCCAAGAAAACAAAAAGACCTAGAACAAAAAGCTAGTCTATGCCTTATGGGCTGATAGACTTACCACAAAAAAGTCTATTGGAACTTCACCTGATCAAATTGTCTATGGAATAGATGCAATTTTCCCCTCTTCCTTGGGTGTTCCAGTCATGAATATTATCCAGGAATCACAGGTGGAAGCACATGATATTCAATGAAGAATTAATGAAACCATACATCTTCAACAAAATAGGGAAGAAGTTTATGAAAAATCACAAGTTTTACATGATAAAATCAAAAATATTTTTGAAAAAAGGGTTAAAGAAGATGATTTTTTCATAGGAGATCAAGTTTTGAGATCAGATTCACGGAGAGAGGATAATGGCAAACATGGAAAGTTTGAATTTCTATGACAAGGACCCTATGTGATATATGGTTGCAGAGGTAACAATTCTTTTTTCATCAGGAATTTGGATGGAACTGAACTTCAAGAAGGACCAGTGAATGGTAGGATGCTGAAACACTACTATTCTTCAGATTCACTCAATAGTTAGATTGATTTACTTTATCATTGTAAATATTCATTGCAAGTGTGTAGATTGGATTGGAGATTTTATCTAAAAATTTGAAGCCTGAAGAGAAGGCCCTAAGCTTTGCAGTATAAAATTTCATAAGTATGAATTGTTGTAGAAACTAGAAGACAATTACAGGATCACCAAGGTCAAATATGAAGGCTACTAATCTCAGAGTTCTTGACATTCCACTAGGAAATGCCATCCCCAAGTGAAACCGATATTAGTAACCTATAAATATAGGATTCATAATTTTGACTTGACTGATAGTAGTCTTGTAAATATGTACACACTTTTATTTCTACAAGTTATCTTCCCATATTTTGTAAAAAATAAAAAGATCAAAAATTAAAAAAGAGGGTAAAACGTCCTTAAAGAAAAATCAAAGGACTCAAAAAAAATAATATACACCAAAAGAAAAAGATGAATAAAATATGAAGTGTGCAAGTCTAAATGCCACTACTACTACTTTTTGTAGCTGATTATGGCAGAGTGTCAATAAATGCCATAATTTGTGATGCGTTAAACAATTTAATCTTGAATTGTCACCTTTCAATTTCAAATGTTGTAGATAGAGAATAAACAATTGTCATACATTTTAATCATAACAATTCATCAGTTAGGTAGAGAATAAAAGAATCCAACAGTTTAATATGGATTCTTGGATACAATAAGTGTAGAATTAGATAGTTTACTGCTTTCAAAAAAGAATAAAATGTTGTAAGGTTTCTATTTCAAATGCACCTAACTAAAATAGAAGGAAAAAATGTTAGAAGATAATGATTGGGTAGGTAGAAGAAGGTGGGAGACATCAATGTAAATATATTTCACCGGGCTACAAATAACGAATTTCCCCTCCCCATAGCAATTTGATATTCTAGACTGTCAGTCAAAGAAACTCAAGGCATTTCCTTAACTTCTGTTGGGACCAGACCCAAGGTTCAAAGACTGATTAGTTGAAAATGTTAAGTTTCTATATTAAACCCATTAATTTTCATCATTTACCCCTTCATGCACTCATCACCATTTAACTTCATAAGTGAGGACTCTTTTCTTACTTAAATATTACATAAAGGTCCATTTGATTAACTTCCTCCATTTTACAAAACATAAAACCCTCAAAAAACATAATATACTAAGTAAAAAGTGAATGAGTTGTGAAAATAAAGCTTTACTCTTATTTTCACTTTTCTTCGTTTTATTTATGAATTTTTGAGTATTCATTGTCCCTTTTCATATTAACATTTAACATATTTTATTAACTCCCTATCAAATATCCTAGTCCTATTAATATAAATTCTTTTATTTAATAACCCAAAAACCCCCTTATTATATGCTATTGTATCAAAGATATTAAACACATGTTGAAAAACATCCTGAAATTACCCCTTTGACACAAAACTACCCCAAAAAAATACTCCCGATCCCCTATAGTTTTGGACTTTCCAATAATCTAAAACTATATAATAAAATAAAAATATGAAAATTAGTTTGCCTACATATTTTATATGTTTGGAATAAAATAACATTTTCCCGCTTATCCTTTGTAAATACTTTCACCATTCATCCCACACAAAATTTACCCAAGGTTAACGCTTTAACCTTATCTCTTTCCCACACCATGTATCCTCTTACCATAGATTAAACCTTGGTTAAACATTATAACCCGCCCCATTCTATGTATAAAATCTTTTATGCATAAGAGTCCATAAAAAAATATGTGCCCTCATAGTCATTCCCGTCCCTCCGATCATCTTCACCTCATAAATCTGATGGTCCAAATTTAGTGCGACAAGCCATCCCTTACCCCACCATTCCCTATTGCATTAAAACATGACCGTTGATCTTCTCATATCAAATCAACGACGCATATCAAAGTACCCAGTCCCACCTTATTTCCCCGTAGCTTCCCAATGCATCTCATCCGTTCACATTACTCAATCAAATCCCACGGCGCAGATCTCATATCGCATTACTAAAGTGATCGAGTGAAGTTGGAAAAACAAATTGCGATAAAAGTTGTTCCCGAAACCACTACCAATACATGTCTCATTTCTACTGGATCGCATTGTAAAATTGAAAAACCATTTACCACCCAGGAGAAATGCGATAACCACTAATGGTTTCGCCTTCAAATATGAAAAACCTCTCCCGCCATTAATTTCGACCTGTAATAAATGTAATGTGTACTGATAAAACTTAAGGTTTCAACCTTATTTTTTATTGTTTTCATGCATTTGTGCTTTCTTCCTTTCAGAAAACTACTCCAGACACCATTGTTGAGCCTTTGTGAACCAGTTCATCATTCTAAAATCCATTTCCCCTCTGAATTTTACCTTCGAATACTCTCAGTACCTTCTACCAAACAACCGCGACCAGTGTGAAGACTGGTACAACCTAAAACCCTTTTCGACTACAACCATACCTATTCAAGGTATTTTTCAATAATCCAACCTACAAATTCTTAATTTCCAAGAACAAAATTGAACCAAATTGTGTATATAAGCCAAAATTTCTCCTCTGATAGTACTCAAATGTTGAAGAAACAGGGGAAAACCTGTCAAAATTTTCCTAGAATTTGCCACTTATGCTTAATTCAGTTTTGAAGAGTTTTTAACCATAAAAAATTTATTTCCACAGTTAAAATACCTTTGAATTAATAAAAAATCCATCAAAATCCTTTTCCAACCTTCTACACATTACAAATATGTGTTTTCATCATAAAACCCTTGCCCAAATTCTGAATTCTTCCCCAAAAGCAGCTTAATTGACCTTCTGTTTACAAAAAGAGTTGAGCAAACATTCTAATATTGCTCAGTTTCATTTAAAATGACAAAAAAGTAGGTCACCCCTAGGATTTCATGTCCCAAAGCTTAGAAGCCTGCCTCCAGCAAGCTTCCAAACCCTAAACCTTCCAAATTTGATAAAACTACTCCTATCCTAACTGCAGATTCCACTGAAGTAGTCAGACCATTGCAGCCACCTATCACCTCTGAAGAGAAAAATCCCTTGATTGACTTAAAATGTACAATTGTTGATGCTACCTTATAATTTTATCTATTTGAAGTACATAGCTGGTGTCAGGAAAAATTTGAGAAGAAAGTAGCCAATGATATACCTATATGGGAATCCAACTTGCCTAAATATGTGGTTCCCATCACCCATCCAGCTCAAGATCTCATTAGGTTGTATCAGTTGCACTATATTCTTGACCAGAGATGAATGGTAAAAAAATATAGTGAGGTCCTGTTTTACATAGCTACTGAAACCATCAATGATATTCTCCAACTAAGCCATGATCCACGAGCAGTATCATTGTCCATTGAAGATTTAACTCAAATTTATTTAGAGCTGGATTTCCCTCGGAAGTTTATGATCCTTCAAAACTTCATGCCTAATCATGTTAACCTTCCTAAGGTAAACCCACCTTATGATACTTTTGATTTCCCTGAGGGCTCTAGATAAATCATTTCCATGTTGTCATTCATTCTAGGCTATGCTAAAGATGAGTTTACAGATGCCTCCATCCTAGGTTTCCTTTCTACCTTGTCTCCAGGACAACAGCTGGAACTGATTTTCAACTTTTCCAAATTCATTGCTGATAATATGCATTATCATTTGATTAAATTACCTGTTGAATGAGTGTCTAGATATTCATCATATCTGTTACATCTCTTCCTATTTTATGAGGCAGATAATTTTCCAATTGCATTACAGAAGATGGATGTGGAGGGAAAACCTCTTTCAATGATATTTTTTACCTCTCTACTCAGGAAAAAAAGCAGCGAATACAGCTACATGGAATTCAATGATTTGTTTATTAAACCCGCCATGAGTTTTTTGAGCAAAGAAGAGCCACCAAGGATCAATGAATAAATTAAAAGAATCTTATAGTTTTCTGAAAAATGTAAAGTTGGAGACTGATATTTGTATAAAAATCACACAGAAATTAGAGTGTATGGTGCACTCCTGGCTCCTTACAAATTACCAAAGTTTCTAACTACCAGGATTTTTGCTTTGGAATACTCAAGGCATATTTTGAATTCAGATGCAGTGAACTTCATAGCCTTCAAAAAGAAAGCACAATTCAAGTTAAAGAGTCAAATTGGCTCCTTCATAGTCAACGGCAGAGATGCTTTGAAAGAGGTAATCAACAAATTATCAGCATTCAAGTTCCAAGAAATATTTTACTGGAACTATGACCCTCAAGGTATTTTAAGTAACCTCAGGTTCAAGTGTAAGTTAACCCCATTCCTCCATGAGTCAAAGCCTCTAATTGAAAAATATTCTAATCAAATGGAATGGGTTCCAAACACTTTGATTGATGATATTCAGGAGATGCAAACAGAGAGCCTATAGGAAAATAATATTGATAGTACGCAGGTGGTTACAGTTGGCCAACAGGAAGAGGTATCTAATAAAAGGCCTAGAAAAGAAGAAAACTATTTAGCAGAAACAATTATTGAAAATAAATTTAAAACAGTCTACTGCAAGAAGGCTAGAATGACTACTATATAAGAAGGAGTCATAGATGTAGATGATAATAATGGTCAGCAAACATATGATGAGGCCACAATGATTGTTAATGAAACACTTATGGAAATTAAGAATGAGCAAGTAATATCACAAGGAAAAGGAAAAGAAATGATTGAAGAAGAGATAAATACAGAAGCTCGCTCTTCCTCTAAAACAACAGAAGACACTGATTCTGACATTCAGAAAAGGTTCAAGAAGATTAGGGAAAATAATGAGGAAATTAAGAATGAGGTTTATTCTAAAATTCTGAAGGAAAAACCAAGAGATAAAGAAAGACTTGTGACAACCTTTGATTACTCAACAAATAAAATAATCATGTATTTTATCTAGCCAGTAGTAACAGATCCAAAGTCAACCACAGATTACAAGAAAACAGAGTTTGAAGTAAATTCTAATACCATACATGAACTAGACCAGATAGAATTTCATAGAAGTGCTTCAGAGATGCTATATTCAAAGGTAGTTAGAAAAACCATGAGTGCTAACATTCTTGAAAAGACTGTATCTAATTTGCAAACTCAAAGGAAATTAGATAAAGCATATCTACATGCTAAGGATTTAAGGATCAAGTCCTTAGAATATTTGGTGATAGAAACTGGAGTGGATCCCTCCAATACTGAAGTTGCTAAGAAATTGATAAGGAAAAAGAATGAGGATATTGCTGCCTTGAGAAAGCAACTCAAATTTCCACAAATTGAGCACCCACAGGAAAAAGAAATTCTTCAAGAAAAGAAAAAAAAGGATGAAACTATGCAGCTAGTTTTAAATATGACAGCTCAGATAAAGAGATGGAAAATAAAATGGAAAATCTAATGAAAGAAAATGAAACATTGAAGAAAGCACAGGAAGTCTCCATTCCCACAGCTATTCCAACTGTCAGTATAGTTGGTCCCTCTACATTGGCAGAACATTTAGCACCAAAAGGAGTATTGGAAACTACAGTGTCAATTACTTCTAAAGATATTTCTGCCACTTTTTCATCTACATCACAACTAAATCAAACAGGTGAAACAACTGACATAGTCAAGGCTATGGAAGACATGTCCCTAAAGGATAAAGAAATAATCAATTTGAAAGGTACTATCCGAAATCTTGAAACATCAAATAGAGATGCATTAATTACATCCAAAGGAAATGAGCAGAGAGCCAAAAGATTGCAGGAATAGTTAAAGATTCTATAACAACAAGTTAATCTCACTAAACATATATCTTATATCAAGAATTATCTTTGGAACAACATCATTCAAGGAATAAATTTACAATGGCCTTAAATCCAAATTATTTATGAACAAAAAGAGTTACTCAAAGGAGCACAAATAGAAATTCAAAAGACAAAAGAAGAAATAGCTAAAAAACCTGCTCAAGCTTTGAATCTTATTACATTTCTAAATAGAAAATATAGAGAGGAGCTTGAAGAAATAAAAATCAGGATAGAACTGAAAGCATACTACAAATCAATAAAGTCCTGATTAAGATAAATATGGTGAATAATTTGGAGGAAAAATGTAAATAAATGAACCTGGAAATCACAAGATTTTGGGCCAAATACACAGTCTTAAAACAAGAAGGCCTTCCAGACGTTCATGCTTTGAATGAAAATTTAATGGCATAGAAGGATTATGACAACAAAATCAGGGCTTATGCCAAAGAGGAGGTCAACAAACCTTTACCAGAAAGGTCTCCAACTGGTAAAGTTATTTTGGAATATTTTGAGAACTTGTTCTTTCTACAAAATGAGATCAAACATATTTTCATTGTTAAACCCAATTTTTCTAAGTATACAGAGGCAGATGAAAGCTACAGGAAATTGAAGAATATGAGAATTCTCAGTGCTAAACAATGGCAGGAATTCAGTGACTTGATATAAAGGTTTGCAGTCAAAGTGTATTGGGGTAAAAAGTAGAGTCAAAGAGTATCAGTCAAAATGCCTTTTTACTGCAGATTATTCTTTATTTTACAACAATAAAGCACTAAAGAAACAGTTTAAAGAGTATTAGTGATAAATTATAGGTTAAAAGATGTGAAATGGAAAGAGTGTCTTTCAAGTTATCTTCAAAAGATCTTTTTCCAAAATGCCAGCAAGCATTTCTAGCAGCTACAACCCAGCAAAAAGTTAAGACAATTAGTCCTATTTTTTATTGATAAGAGGATAGCTTACCAGTTTGTTTTGTAGTTGTCCCTCTTTCTATTTAATAAACTTTATCTTTTCCTAGAGATTCCTACATGTCTCTGAGATATTTTGTAATAATTTTTGTATAAATACTTCTCTTTTTGAAGTATTAAGGGTGGAATAAAATTTGTCAAGACTAATATAGACATTTTTTCTGAATACATTGGAGTTTGTGTGAGTTGATTTGTAAAGCAGCAGAATGGAACTAAGATTAAAGACATCATAACTCGAGATTCTTGTGCTAATAAGATAAGTCAAGTATTTTCCTGTTTTCACTGTTTATCTTTCTAAAAGTTCTGTACATACATTTATATGTTTTCTCTCTTGAATGATTAAATAGGAAAGCTTAAACAGGATTAGTGTTAAAAGCTCCCTATTTTTTACTAGTTGTTCATTGATATGCTTTCTGCTGATAATCGGACTTAAGAATTCTTAAATGATCTTAGTCTCTGTTTGACCCCTTCTTTCATCTTCATTTCTGTAACTTAAGGATTATTAATTTCCCTTTTGTTTAGATCTTTCCATGTCATCAAAAAGCCTATTCCAAACCCTTTGAAGGTCCTCTACCCTTCCCTTAGTACATTTTCTCTTTTGACCTTATTTCCTAGCTCTACTTGCACAAAAGTTGACTCCATAGCCCAATGGTTTGGTAGATCCCTCTGTGGTTTATCTTGAATTACCTTTTATTCCCACCAAACTTTCAAAACAAACCAATTGTCTAATCATACCTAGCCTAAAATTTTATAATAAAAATCAAGCTAAATCTTGAGGAGAGATCCCTCTCTGGAATTTAGGAAGGCTAGATCCTAGATTTCAAAAGAGGTTCTTAGTTACCTTGGTTTTCTTTAACTATAAACCAAAATCCCACGACCTAAGAATTACTAGGGTGATAACACCCTGATCACTTATTAGAATTTTAGGACACCCAAAGCAAGTCACAATGTTCTCAAATATGAACTGCCCAACTATATCAACAGTACAATCCTTTACAGGTGTTGCTGGAAAAACTACCCTAAGGCCTGGGTTGAAAGACCTAACAGAGTGGAAGGAATGTCAGCACAATAAGCGCTCTAATTATGAGTTCTAATGCTCGAACTAGAAAATGGAGGATATAAAAACTTACACGTGTATCCTACGTCTGGGGTTGATCCCATAGGATGAAAACCCTATGTTACTCTTTGTGCTTCAAAGCCTGCAAATCAATTAAGATAAAACACACAAAATAATTTCACAACATATATATCCTAGATGTAAACATGTTAGCATATATAATATCATAAAAATGACATGAAATAAACCATTAAAACATTATTCAACATGTATAGGAGACATATAACACAAAGACATCAATAACAAGACTCAAATTCTTTTATTGATATCATGTATAGAAAATAGTGGAGAAATCACCTAAGATCTACCACGGCTGCTAAGCAAAACCGTCCTCTAGATCCATCTAGCCCTAGCCTCACAATGCTTCTTCCATAAAGGGTGCACAAAGGATGTCACATAGAGGGGAAGTGATCATCAAAAGGAAACAATGGTTTCCTGGACCTGTGAAGTGCAGGAGGCATAGGGAAATATCAAGATGCTATAATATCAATAACATTCTCTCTCTTCCTTAGACCATTCCCTTGAGGTGTATTTATACCTCCTCAAATTAGTTTTTTTAGTTGGGCAACAGTTAGGCCACAGGATGGGGTAGTCATGTTATAGGAAAAAAATATAAACCCCACCTCATTAATAGGAAATTTTTATAATTTTTTATATACTAAATAGTATACGTGGGTTAGTTATGGATGGACCCGCATCTGGACGCAGAAAAATATGGCCATAGTCACGTATGGAATTCAAAATACTATTTTTTAATAAGTTTGACCAGCTCTGTATGGAATGGCTGCCCAAGGCCAATGTATACGTCATCAAGTATATAGGGGTGATAAATTATGCTATAATATATGCCCCCTAATATATGAGGTCAGAAGGGGTACATGATGGCTGAAATTTATTATGTGCAAAAGAAAGAATATTGTGAGGACTAGAGATGACTTCACTAGATTTAAACCTGCTAAAAAATAGTGAAAGAAATCAGAAAGAAGGACCATGTCTAAGGTGGGCATACCCATGCTCAATGAAATCAAAGCATGTCCTCATATCAAGTATGGAGTGGATCCAATTTTCATACAAGTGTAACTAAAATTTAAATTGCATAGTGAATCATCTGATCATTTCCTGTAAGTATATATCAAAATCATGTCCAAGTATCACATATAAAACACTGATCAATGATGTTGAAAAGATATTTGATCACTAAATTATCATCAACAATTGTAGTTGGTTGTGGATTAGGATGAGGCCTGGTATAATATGTTCTTTTAGAAGACATAATTTTAACTTTCTATGATAAATTCAAAAAACCTTTTCAAATCTTAATGCAAGAAATGAGAAAAAAATGTTTCCTTGAAGATTTATTTTAACTAGGGATTGATTCTCCCCAATATGGTCACCAATATGTTATCACTCTGAAATCTCCAAAGGTTTTTGTTGTGTTAAAAAGAAATATCAGAGGTAACTACTATTCACTTTTGGAACATAGGATCTAGTCTTCCTAAATTCAGAGAGGGCTCTCTCTTAACGATTTAAATTTGTTTTTTAATAGATTTTATGCTAGTTATGTATGTTTGGTTGGGTGGGTTTTTGATTGGTTAGTGGAATTAATGATCTAGATGAATAGGTGCTTATCAAATTTCCATTGGGCTATGGATTAAATGTGCTTTGAAACAAAAATGAATCAAATTATAAGGAAAGTTTTACAGGGAAATATAGTTGAGCAATACCAGATCTCAAGGCTTAATGGTGAAGTGGTTTCTCAATTAGGATCAAGGAACAATTAAGAATTACTTAAACCAGAAAATGATGAAGGATGAAAGAGTCAATCAGGATCAGAGAGAAATTAAGAATTCCTAAACCAGATATCAGAAGAAAACACAGAAATATATAACAGTTAAAAGAAGAATGTAATATTTAAACAAATTCTACAATAAAATTCCTGTTATAACATTCAAATTCAGAAAACATATAAGTTTATGGAATACTTAAAGAAATAACGTGAACAATTGAATTTTATACTTCACTGAGATGGATCATCACAAGAATCTTGTAAAGAAGTTTCTTTATTATTGGTTCAGTCTGTCAACTAGAAATTGGTACAATAAACCTTTGGCAAGAGATCAGTTAGCTAACAAAATGTTCAGTAGTCCACACTTTACCTACACTTAACACTTCAAATGATGAATTATTTACACAGAACTTCACAAAAACATTCTATCAAATAACTAGGATTTATTTTAGGAAAATAAAATATCTTTGTGCAAAAAGATAGTGACACATTCTATCTAACTAATGTCTGGCTCTTATTTCTTTGATTGTTGTTGCCTATTTTTTTCTTTCATCTACTTTCTTTCATTTGTATTTTTCTTTCACCTATACGTTCTTTCACGTGTATGTTCTTTCACCCTTTATAGTAAATCACACCATTTATCCCATGTTTCTTGATCTAAAAGTTTTATTTTCATCATCCTTCGGTAAATCTCATCTGCCTCTGTATATTTGGAAAACATAGGCTTATTTACAAAAAGGTGATTTACCTCATGTTGGAGGTAAAAGAAGTTTTCTAAAGTCTATATAAGCACCTTGCTTGTGGGAATTCCCTTCATTGAGGAAATTTTGGATGTTTCTTTAGCTACTTCCCTCATATTGTTATCATAATCTCCATGTCTCATGAGTTTATCATTTATTACTAGAGGATTAGGTAGACCTTTCTGTCTCAATACCTCAAACTTGTTTAAAACCCTATTGACTCCGAGTTCCATAATTTAAAATTTCTCCTCAAGCTGTGTCATTAGATTGCTCTTGAAAATAACTTTATTCACCTCTAATATAGTTTATATTCTGTCAGTTATCCCGAGCTCCTCTAATTCATATTTATTTTTAGAATTAAGGAATTTGATTATCTCATAAGCTTCCTCTGATTTTTTTTCAAGATTGGCTTTGACCTTTTGAATTTCATCACCAGCCTCCTTTATCAAGTCATTCTATTCAAATATAATCTTTATAGAAGGCCAAATATCATTAACTGAGTTAATGATATTGGCTCAAAATTGTTGTTTTTCTTGGGCTAGAGGCTCTTTTAGTGATAATTCCTTCTCTAACTTGTGGATTTTGTTAGTCATTCTATTGGCTTTTTGTACTTCAGTTTGATACTTAACTGTTGCCAATTTCTTTTCATCTTCTAAGCTCTTTACTTGTTATTTGAGCTTGTTAATCTTTATAGTTTGAATGGAAATGTATTCCATTTCTTTGATAAATTTTTTGTCCTCATTAGTGGGATGGGTTATTGGTAGTGCTGATGTTGTTACTGATTTAGTTACTGGAACCGATGTAGATACTAGAGTTGATGTAGATAATGGAGCTGATGTAGATGCTGAAGCTACTTTAGATGCTATAGGAATAGAGTAATGGGAAATGCTTCCATACTATCTTGCTTTTCATGCACAAGTTTATCCATTTCTCTTTCCATTTCCTTTAGTTCAGTTGTGAACCGAATGATTAAATTCATCATTTCATCCTTTTGATTATCTGTCTCCAAAAACTCTTTGGTTTGTGGATGCTCAGTAGTTGGTAATTTTAACTGTTTCTTCAGTGCAACTATGTCTACATTTTTCTTCTTGATAAGCTCTTCTGCTACTTTGAAGTATTTTTTATTATATCAAACTTCTATAACCAAATCTTATAGTGACTTTATCATGTTGTATTTTTCTTGGGATGAGGTTGTCTCTAGCTTTAACTATGACTTTATATTTTCTAAAGAGTTTTGCAACTTCTGAATACTTAGAGCTTTATGTGTCATGCTGGAATATATCATCTCTCCTGCCTGTTTGTGAAATTCAATATGGTCAATTGGATGCACATCCTTGGCAGGAACTTTAAAGCTTGTCTTAGTATAATCCGCTGAAGTTTTGGGGCCTATACCTTTGGTTGTAGAAATGTCATCTGCATCTTCCTTGTTTTGAGATCATAAGCTAAAAGAAACCTACTCTGATCACTATGAGTTTTCTTCCAGTATTTTGCATATGTAATAGCCTTCAATGCTTCATTTCTGATTTTAATATCTTTATATTTCTCCATGATATCCTTATCTTTCTCAACTGGCTTGCTGGGTGACGAAATTTCTGCATTGTTTTGCTTCTGAATGATTTTTACACTAGAAGTTGATGGCAAAGGTGTTTCTTTTGAATGTGTTGTGGGTGCATCATCCCTGATAAAAATATATATTTCAATGGTTTCTTCCTCCTCTATCACCAGATTTAGCTTTGTTTTATTCCTGTACATAAGCTTGAATTTAATATCGGATGCAGCTTCTGCCGAATAAGAGCCTTCTTCTCTAGTCATTTTTGAATTTCTATCCCATGGGGCTAGAGTATGCAGGATGAAACTAGTATCATGTTGCTCCTCCACCTCCTGTAGAGTGTTTTCCAACCACTCTGACTGATTGGAATAATTCTCAATCTCATGCTTAGACTTATGAATGAAAGGGGTTAGTTTGAACTTAACTCTTATTTTTCTTATGACACCTAAGGGGTCATATGACCATTTGAAACTACTACTTAACTTTAAATATTATAAACATATTTTTGCCTCCTTTCTAGCATTCCTTCTGTTGCATATAAAAGGCCCTAATTCATTTTTTTAATCTTGATTTGGGTTTTATTTTTGGCTGAAAGGAAATTGATTTCATCAGAATTCAAGATTTTCCTGATTTACTCTAAAGAAAATATTCTCAATGGGAGATATTTGGGAAGTTTGAATGGAACTAATTGGCTTCCATACACTCTGATTTCTATGTGATTATCTTATAAATACCAGTCTCCTATTTTTCTCTAATCTAATAACTTTAGAACATTTTTTATTTCTTCATTGATTCTGGGGTGAATATTATTGCTAAGCATATTAACTATTGGATATACAAAAGAGTCAATAAAGTCTTTGAAATTAAATTTAGTGGAATCCTTTTTTATCAAGGATTTCCAAAAGATAACAGACTGGGGATTACCCTCTGTGTCTAGTTTCTATAGGTTGAGTGCAAACCTTTCTGATTAAAAATAAATGAACAAATGGAATAACATTGAGGATTATTTGAACACTCATTATTTTGACAGTTTGATCAATTGATCATGCATGGCATCTGCCAGGTATTGCGAAAAATTGAAAGTTTCATCTGGAGGATAACCTGGGAAAAATATGGAAAGGAAACCAAGAATATATTAATCTACATGCTCATTAGTGAAATATCCTAATATACAGGACATAATGGTCACAATTTGTCTGGTTCTTTCTAAAAACATGGTAACAGATTATGGAGGATTGTTTTTAGGAGTTTCTACTGATGGAGGGAGGAAAGTTTGAAAGATTTGAAACCTTTTAGGGAAGTCCAGATTTAAGTAAAGCTCAGTAAGGGTTTCAATGGAGAAAGGCACTCCATTAGGTTGTGATTGAATCTATAGCATTTGATTAATATATTGAAAAATGATGGTAAGTAGGATTTCTTGGTTAGGGGTGACTATGGCTCTTTCATTTGGAAAATAGCTAATTTGGCACAGTCTCATTAGTTCAACGAATTTGTAGGTATGTGGAAATATGTATTTTGGCAAGCTAGATTCCCACAGATGAATATCATCTACCTGATCAACAAATTTGTCATGGCTCCAGCAATGGAACTCCAAAAGGTTGCTATTAGTAACAGTGTCATTTATTTTCAAGTCCTTAATGACCAAAGGAGTGTGTTACACTAAAAATTGTCACCATGAAGTTTTACTGTCTGTATGGGTTCATCATTACTCATGCAATACTCCCTTAGAAATCTAAAAACATCAAGTTCCTAAAACCAAGCCTTGAAATTGAGAAAAAAAACTTATAAAAGTCATAAAAATACTTGTACCGTGCTTTCTCTTAGTATTATCTGTGGTGCTGCATCTATTTTCTACAGAACATGCAGAACTGGCTATACTTTCTCTTCATTAAAGGTACGGGCTCTTGTAAAAGGTAAAGCGAAGGCGGAAGTAAAATTTGGAAGCCTAGATGGTTGAATCTAGAAGCTTCTGGAAGCAATTAAATGGTGGAAAATTCACTCCTTTCATGTACATTCATCCCTCCATTAAAAGATCCTACCCCTTAGTATGTGGAACTTATTCCCTTGAAAGAGGATTCTATCCCCTCTTATTTGGAGCTGCAATATCTTCTCTTTTGCTATAAATTGAGGCCATAGTTCAGCCTCAAGGGGAGTTAGGCTTTAAGATTATTTTAGGATAATTGCTGGAAAAACTTATACTCTCTTAACTGATTACCATATGGGAATGATTACACACTCATGTGTATGTTAGTCGAGAGAGTGCAAAGGCTTGTCAAAGTAGAGGAAACGCTTGTTCTGGGCCCCGAAAGGACCTATATGACATCAAGGTGAACACAGTTGTAAGGATCCTTCTTTCATCAAAGATAATGCAAATGGATCCTGTTTTCTCAATGAGTTGTTTATTTAAATAGCCTATTTCTTGAATTCCTTTATCATCAAGATAGATTTATGGTTTATGAATTAGTCTGTATTATGCAGGTGATTCTGATTCTTTCATGTTTATGATTGTAGATCGCAAAAGGAGACATATTCAAAATGATAGGAAAGAAGACTACGATCAGTGCTAGACTACAAGTAAGTCCTAAATCCTTCATTGTAGATAATTCTAGATAAAACTTAATCTAGAGAAAGTAGTTTACATATGTTTGTTTGTTGCTAGTTATTGTAAGATACTAGGGAGATCTGTCATGTCTGCAAGAACGATTTATCCGTCCAAAAAAATGACGTTTAACTATCTGTATGGGTTCATCATTACTCATAAAATACTCCCTTAGAATTCTACGAACATCAAGTTCCTAAAACCAAGCCTTGAAATTGAGAGAAAAAGCTTATAAAAGTCATAAAAATACTTATACCACACTTTATCTTAGTATTACCGGCGGTGCCGCATCTATTTTCTCTAGAAAATGCATAACCGACCACACTTTCTCTTCATTAAAGGTGTGGAATCCTGTAAAAGGTAAAGTGAAGGTGAAAATAAAATTTGGAAGCCCAGCTGGTTGAATTTGGAATCTTTTGGAAGCAATTAAATGGTGGAAATTTCGCTTCTTTCATGTACATTCATCCCTCCATTAAATAAGCCTACCCCTTGGTATGTAGAACTTATTCCCTTGAAAGAGGATTCTATCCCCTCTCATTTGGAGCTGCAACCTATTCTCTTTTTCTATAAATTGAGGCCATAGTTCAGCCTCAAGGGGAGTTAGGCTTTAAGATTATTTGAGGAGAATTGCTGGAAAAACTCAGACTCTCTTAATTGATTACCATATGGGAATGATTACACACTCATGTGTATGTTAATAGAGAGAGTGCAAAGGCTTGTCAAAGTAGAGGAAACACTTGTTCCAGACCCCGGAAGGACCTGGACGACATCAAGGTGAACACGGTTGTAAAACTCCTTCTTTCATCAAAGATAATACAAATGGATCATGTTTTCTCAATGAGTTGTTTATTTAAATAGCTTATTTCTTGAATTCCTTGATTATCAAGATAGGTTTATGGTTTGTGAATTAATATATATTATGGAGGTGCTTCTGATTCTTTCACATTTTTTATTGCATATCCCAAAACAAGACGTATTCAAAGCAACAGGAAAGAAGACTATGATCAGTGTTGGACTATAGGTAAGTCCTAAATCCTTCATTATAGATAATTCTAGATCAATTATAATCTAGAGAAAGTAGTTTACATCTGTCTGTTTGTTTCTAGTTATCGTAAGATACTAGGGAGATTTGTCTTGTATGCAAGAAAGATTTATCCATCCAACAAAATGGTGACTCTGTTGGGGAATGGATTTTGAACTTTGTTTCCTTTTATTTTTGACTTGTGAAATTATTTTTCTGATTTTGATTGATTGATACTGGCTTGGGTAATTTATTCCTATAGAAACCCTAAAAATTTCTTTAGAATTTTTATTTTTCTTTAACTTTTTTGGTCTCCGCATTTTGTCTTTAGGCACAGTGCGGTTAGCGTCGCTGTTTTTCGGTATACATAGTGCGGCACCACACTTGTTTATAGTAAAACCTACGGACCCTGAGAAATTTTTTTGAAAACTTAAAATTCTCTTTTCCTAGATTGGTTTGTAGGATTTTCATTATATACCCAAACTTGTATGTTCTGTCATAAAGCTTTGTCTGAGAGTTTATTTTAGCATTTTTAAAGTTTTGAATGATTTTCTACAAGGTATGCATGTTATAAGTGATTTTTTCTTTTTCTTTGTGTCACTCAAATATTAGAAACCTCTGTATACCTTATATCATTGGTTTTCCATTGTTTTCTTGCTCAGTCTTTGACTTGTTAGTAGAAATTACTTTATGAGAATTAGATCCCATTTTCTCATTTGCAAATCTTTAATAACATTTTCATGAATTTTTGAATTTCACTTGAAAAACCATAGTTGGATATTTTTGAGTTTTTTCTCATTTCAACAAAGAATTTCTTAGTTCAATTACAAACTAAGAAAAATGTCCTCAAAATATTTAAATTTTTGATTTTAGATTTAATTCTTAAAAATTTTAGATCTCGAAATCAGTGTTTTAGTTTTGAGTGTTATTTCTAGCAATTATAGTTTTCTTTTGGAGAATGTTTGCTTGTAGTTTTGATTTTGAAGAATATAGGGATTTCTTTTTGAGCAATTGATCATTCTGAGTTCTCATAAGATAATATTTATTTTCATATGTTCTTGTTTTGAAGGAAATAATTGTTTTAAAAGTTTTCATTTCTCAACTCTTTCTTTTAGATAGAATTCATTGAAAGGAAATGAATTGTTTCTCATAATAGATGCATTTTTAGTGTGTTTTGAGTTGGGTCACTACATATCATCAAAGCTTCACTTTCACACTTATTGTCCTAAGAAACATCCTATTAGAAGAAATTCTTAAATTAAAATCAATCTAGTAATTTTTATATTTCTAGGACTCTTTTCACCAGCATAGCTTAGGCTAGTGTCTTGGAGTAGGGAGTAATTAACTCTCCAAGATAATTAAAACAAACAAGTAGTTAATATTGCGGTAGGAAAAATCCAATAGTAACTTGTATGCTCTGGGAAGCTCCTCTTAAAGGATTCAAGCATGAGATCATATCCGAACTAGTGAGGTGATCAACTCTATCTCATTGGGAACGATAGAAGATGTGTGTGTATTAACAATGGTAAACCTCGGATTGACCATTGTCGAGGAGCCTAGGATCACTTGTCAGTATACTTTGGATTATGTCAAGGAGCCTTCAAGAGGATTGAGCTTTGTTACTCTACCCTTGCGCGTATATCAGATCATAGATTGTTCCCCTAGGTATATCTTTTCTTGTTGGTGACTTTAGTGGCCATAAACTTTAATATTTTTTCCTAAGGTGACGGTGGAGGAAAGATCTCACTGTACCTGGAGAAGATGTCGACTAGACTCACTTGGACTCTCTGGAGGGTTATCTTCACTCGAGATGGTTTAAGTGGAGAAACTTGCACTGGTTTGTTTCATTAAGCAGGTTGTCAGGGTAACTGTTCCAACCACCATTTTTACTTTAAATACTATGATGTTGGATTTCATCACCAACTAGTCTTTTTAATGTGGGAATCTACTCTTTGTGTGTGGTTTGATCTCCTAGATTTTATAAGCGTTTGATCATTTGTTTGTCTCCTTAGTGACTTTAGGACCTTTGATTGAAATTTTCTTTTATTCCATGAGATTAATAGTTTTTAATCGTGGCTGAATTACCAAGACAATCGCGTAGACTTTAGGGGAAACCCCCTAAGTATACATCAAGCCAAATTGAAGGACTAAGAGCTCTGGTACCACATACTACCAGCAGAATTAGATCAACAGAACCAGGAGAATCATCCATAATTACTCACCCTGATTATCAATCATAGCCAATAGAATATATTCAAGAGCCAATTTCAATTTCTAAAATCATTCACATTGCTTCTCCATCCAGTGAATTAGCTGAAGAACCTGAAATTTCTGAGCCTCAAACTAAACCTGCTGTGTTGGAATCATCTTCAGGATTTGTTACTCCGGCTTCTAGTGATCCTGATTCACCGAGGGTAGAACATCGCATTATTGAAAACTTTCCTTCTGGTCTCATATGTATTGAAGAACTTGTTGGTCCAGAAAAAGACGTTGTTCTTCCCGAAACCCATGAAACTTTGAATCTTATGGAGCGTGAATCAATATTCTATAGTCCTTTTAGAACTGACACTTGGTGTTTATTATTGAAATATTTTTTATAAAACGCAGGTATTACTTATTCACCATCCCGAATTCCTTTTTACCCTACACTTAGAGGTTATCATCCTTCGTTAACTATGTCAGGTGAGTCATCTATGTTTTCTAAATCTCTAGAAAAAAATTTATACGGTGGTTCATCTGTTCCTCCGGGATACCAGTCGCTCTCAGGTACCTTCTCGGGAGTAGCTCCTCAACCAATTGAACAAGTGTTATCATCTCGTACAAATGGAACAAACACTGAAAAGTTGAACACAAAATAGATTTTTATGATGTCTAGCAATATTCCGAATCCTCAACCTCAAGGAAGTCAGTTACCACATGGGGGGAAACCTCAAGGTAGTCAATTACCGCCCGGAGGGCAACCTTAGGGTAATTTTTTACCACCTAGAGGTCAAAATGTAGGACAATATTTCCTGCCTGGGGAGCAACCTCTAGGACAATACATACCTCAAGGTCAATATCAACCCCAAGGACAGTACATACCTCAAGGTCAAAATCAACCACAAGGACAATACACACCTCAAGGTCAATATCAACCCCAAGGATAGTACATACCTCAGGGTCAATATCAACCCCAGATTTCGTACATGCCTCAGAGTCAATATCGACCTCAGGGTCAGTACCCAGCTCAAGTTTTTCAACCTCCTTCAGGTCAACCATTATTACAAGGAGTTGGAAATTTGCCAGTTAATTATCAAACATATGTTCAACCTGGTTATGGTCCTTCATATGCACAACCTTCTATGGGTCAATACCTTGAAATTAATATGGTGTGGGATCCATCTCAAATTCAATAGACTTTGCAACCCAATGTGAATTTACCTAATCAACCTGGAAAAACCATAGGTTCTGGTCAAACCAAACAACCTATCTAGCCTACCATTCAAGTCTCTGCATCTGGTTCTATTCAGCAGCCTGGGCCTATTACACCTAGAACTCCGCCTCAAACTTCTGCTACTGCTACCACTTCTGTTCAAACTACCACACCTATTTTTGGATTATCTATAGCTCCTGTTTCTACTATACCTATATCAGTGCAAATTCCTCAAGTATCTGTGCCATAGTCAGGACCTACAATTCAGAATATGACCAAGATGCCTACAGGACAATCTGGTATGAGTACAGTTCTCACTAGTCAACCACAATTTACTTATCAACCGTACCAAGGGCAGTATCAATTTGGAAAGGCTACACAAAATCCAACATATCAGTATCAGTCATATCATGGTTATACTTATCAAGAACCTCAACAAACCTAGTATGGTTTGGTTAATCCTCGTTATCCAAGAGGTTTCACGATTCCCAATGCGCATCCAATTCCAGGATATCCTAGATATCCTCCACCTGGAACTAGTTTGATCACACAAGTTTATCAAGACCCTAGCCGTCGGTTACTGTTTATAGAAACTTTAGATTTACTTGATCTATTGCGCCTTACGAATGATCACATATTTTATCTTTCGTATTGGCCATCGATGCCTAATAATTTTCCCAGTAATATTCCAAATTTTGAAGGTAAGTTAGGAGAAGATCCATCTAATCATGTTATGACTTATCACCTCTGGTGCACATCCAATTCACTAATCGATGATTTGATTCAATTGCGTATTTTTCAGAGAACTCTCATTGGTCTAGCTACCAAATGGTACATTGAGTTACCACGAGGCTCATTTAATAATTTTAATGCACTATCTACTGCTTTCTTAACCAATTTTGAGTTACCTATCAGATACGACAAGTATGAAATTGTTGACCTCATTAAAACAATCTACGTCTACATACATATCTGATTACATTCATGAATGGTGATGTAGGATACGTTTAGTGAAAGTCTTTATTCTAGATCAAATTTTGGCTGAATGGTTTATCAAATCATTATTTCCCAAGATTAATGAAGATGTGGCCAAAGGAGGTGTTGTTACAGAAGAGCAATTCATTTCTCAGGTTCAGTACCTTGACCTTGTATATACACAGTTAGGTACTCTATATGAAAAAATCCCTGATTTACCAAAACTTGGTCAATTAACTACAACTCTTTCAGGCTCTCATGCCGCTGATGGTGTAATTGATTCTATTAACACTGGAAAAGGTAAGAAGAAATATTCCAAGACAACTTGTCCTATTATAAATTTACTTGATTCACCCAAAGGATATTCTTCCATTGAAAATTCCGCTGATATTCATGTTGTAGAATCATCTACAGCCAAACCTAAAACTAGTGGTAAGAAGAAAGGTAAGAATTAAAAAAAAAAAATTCAAAAGATAAAAACGATAAAACTGAACCAACTGACGATAAATGAAAACCTCATTATCCTTGTCTGATCTGTGATGAGAATAATTTTACAAAAGAGTGCCCGTATAGATCCGAGGTATCGAAATTCATTAAGGGTTCACCCATACCTGCTGTATTGAAGGATCCCTTTCCTGCTCAAGATAGTAACATGATTCGATCTCCCTCAAATATGCTAGAAGATATCTTAATGGTTGTGATGCGATTTCAATATTACGATAATAAAAATCCTGTTGGTGGTATAGAAGTAGAAAGTTCTAATTCAGCTTCAACTACATCTGCCTGAGTTTCTGATCCACTCTGGATCAAGAAAAAAATCCTGACTTAGTAATCAAACTGTCTGTTAAAGGTGTACTTCGTAAATCAGCTTTCAATCCACATGCGAGAGTTGCTCAGAAATACAATATTGTTGAAGACTTGGCGGTTTCCCCTTCAACAATGTCAGATTTGGAAGTGTTGCAATCATGTTCAGCCCAAAGAAAATTACTATTATCAGCCATAGGAGCCGTAGACCTCTAGGATTTGAACCTAATGATCTTCAATTTAGAGAATTTTACAACCCGCCTACCCCATCAAATGGCTTCTTTGATTCCGGTAATAGTAAAAAACAAGAGTTTCTTTCGTACTGTTGTTGATGAAGGGGCTTATACATGTATTATGTCTTTAAAATGTTGGAAATCACTTGGTTCTCCGAAAATTAACCAATCGTCAACTATCCTCAAAGATTTCGATGGAAGAGGTTTCCATCCATATGGCATTTTACAGGATCTACCTATAGAGGTGAAGGAAAAACTGTTAATCTAGATGGTGAAGTGGTTGATGCCCCTCTGGATTACAACCTTCTCCTGGGTCACAATTGGTCTTACACCATGACTACTGTTGTATCATCGGTATTTCGTCTCATCATGTTTCCTCATAAAGGAAAGATCGTTAAAATGGATCAGCTGTCATATTATTCATCCGACCCAGCCTCTACTGATAGTATCCAACATGTCAGCAAATTGACTATCCCTTATAAAGATGTTAGAGTAGGTTTTCTTAAATATTTTTCTTTACTGGGAACTTTTTCCCTCGCTGCTCCTAATGTACTGCCTCCTGTTTCTAATATTAATATGATTACATCAAGTACCATTTCCTTTGATGATCCTTGGATAGTACCTTTAGACTCAAAACTGGATTCTTTTGATGATGTAATGCCTTTGAGTCCTTTTGAATTAGCATATCAGGTAGTACAGTCATTTTCTGATACTCCTTCAACTCAACCTGATCTAGTGAATGTGATCAATAAGGAATCACTTTCAATACCCACCTCAGCTTCGCCATCAATTCTAGATCCTGTTCAACAAGTATTCAATATTGATGAGCATATTCATGAATTTTTGTCTATAGAAGAATTACCATGGGAAGATCTGTATCATAGATCTTCGTTCTTACATGATCTCGATCATTTCGAAACTGATTTTTCCTCCATTTTTACCACTGATTATGTAAACAAACCTCGGAATCCTCTCACGAATTTCAATTATGAATTGAACTTAGCAAACATTTCTACGACAGTTCCTATTGGCATCTCAGTGAAACCAGAAATTGTTGAAAATGTTCATATAGGTGCTTCTTGTACGCCAGATCAAACCCAAGCATATAAAGCCCTATTTCAAGAATTCTGTGACATTTTTTCCTGTTCATATGGGGAAATGCCAGGAATCGATCCATCAATTTTTGTTCATGAAATTAAAATGTACCCAGATGCTAAACCTGTCTGACAAAGATTACATCAGATACATCTGTGAAAATATGCCACTATTAAAGAAGAAGTTGAGAAGTTACTTCGTGCAGGTTTTATTTACCTAATTCATTTAATGGATTGGGTATTTACTATTGTTCCTATTAATAAAAAACAAGGGACAATACGAGTATGTATCGATTATAGGGATATAAATCGAGCTTGTCCAAAAGACAATTATCCAACCCCTTATATCGATCAAAATATTGATGATTGTGCCGAGAGTGAAATGTTTTTGTTTATGGATGGATTTTCGGGCTACAATCAAATCAACATACTCCCTGCTGATCAACCCAAAATAGCTTTCATTTGTTTGTGGGGGACTTTTTCTTACTGCAAATTACCTTTTGGAGTTAAGAACGCTGGTGCAACTTTTCAGAGGGCAATGTCTTATGCATTTCATGACATTAAACACATTGTACAACCCTATCTCGATGATTTACCTGCTCATTCATCACACACAGTTGATGATCTTACTCATCTACCAACCATATTTATGAGATGTAGGCATTATCGGATTCGCCTAAATCCTCACAAATGTGTCTTTTGTGTTGAATCTGGATGATTGTTGGGATTTGTTGTCTCAAAGGAAGGCATTCGTGTCGACCCATTGAAGGTTGAGGCTATCATCAATTTACCTCCTCCTTCTACTCTTTGCCAACTCCAAAGTTTGCAAGGGAAAGTGAAATTTTTACGTCGGTTCATTCCTAACTATGCTGAGTTAACCAAAGGTTTTACCAGGTTGTTAAAGTAGAATATTAATTTCTTTTGGGACGAGATCGTTGATCGATCTTTTGATACTCTTAAACACAGATTGACCCATGCACCATTATTGCATCCTCCCAATTACAACCAGGATTACTTTTTATACTTAGTAACCTCCAATTCTATGATTGGCATGGTCTTAGTTCAGGAAGATGAATTCAAAAATGAACATGTGATTTATTATCTAAGTCACAATCTGCCTCCGACTGAAATCAAGTACTCACATGTGGAGAAATTTTTCTTGGTAGCCATTCAAGCTGTCCAACGATTTCGTCATTACATACTATTACGCAAAACGAAAGTGATTTCTGATTGTAACCCTATGATATATATTTTGACCAAACAATTTCTAGGGGGAAAATACTCCAAATGGATTGTTATCCTGCAGGAGTTTGATTTGGAATTTGAAAAATCCAAATCAAAGAAATCATTAGTATTCGCTAAACTTATTTGTGACTTCCCAATTACTGACACAGAAACTGTGGCAGAACATCCGATCGCAGAAGAATATTTGTTTCTTATTATTACCATCGATCCTTAGTATGGAGATATCATCATTTATCTCCAAACCCAAACTTTTCGGCCCGAAATCTCATGGTCACAACGACAAAAAATTCGTTTCTAGTGTCAACAATATCATATTTTTGGTGACACACTATATCATCATGGTGTGGACTCTATTTTTCGACGTTGTCTAACTCTTGACGAAGCTAAAAAGGTTTTAAATGACTGTCGCTTTGGAGCATGTGGCGGTCATATGTCTGGGTATGCCACAACCAAAAATATATTGCATGCTAGATATTTTTGGTTGTCCCTATTTAAAGATTGTATTTATGCTATCTAAAAATGCCACAACTGTCAAATCTTTGATCGCAAAATGTGTGCACCACCCGCTCTTCTTCACCCTATAATTGATTCGATCCTTTTGCAAAATGGGGCATTGACTTCATTACATGTAACCCTCACTCGGGTGGGGGGCATGGGTATATTATTCTCGCAGTAGATTATTTTACCAAATGGGCTAAGGCGATGCCTACATTTGCAGTAGATGGCAAAACTACAACTACTTTCATGTTCAATCATGTGATTTCTCATTTCGGTGTACCCCAAGCAATAATTACTGACCATGGGAGCCATTTTCGAAACATCATGATGACCAAGATAACTGATCAACTTGGCCTGCGCCATGATAGTTCTACACCATATTATCCACAAGCCAATGGTCTGGTTGAAGCGATTAATAAATTTTTAGTCACCATGATCAAACGAATCATCAGAATTCATAAATCGAATTGCCATACCATGCTTTTTTCAGCGCTTTGGGCATATCAGACCTCAGCAAAATCATCAACAAGTTTTTCCCCTTTTCAACTGGTTTATGGTTTAGAAGTGGTATTACTGATTGAATGTGAGATACTGTCACTCCAACTAGCCATAGAGTTTCTACCATCCACTTCTGAAGAGGAGAAATGTTTTGTGTACTTAGCTCAATTAGATGAGAATCAGTGCACCGCTATGTTAGCTACTGAAACTCATGTGAAACGAATGAAAGATCAGTATGATAGAGGTGTTACGCCTCATATTTTTTTAGAAGGAGACCTATTCTTGGTTTATGATCAAGATAATGACAAGCTAGGGGATGGGAAATTTGAACCCATGTGGCATGGTCCTTATATTTTCAAGCAAAAACTTGCAAAATGGGCCTATGAACTAATTGACTTTAATGGGGTCTCTTTAGGTAAACCCAGAAATGGGCTTTATCTGAAGAGATATTATACTTGATTCTTGTGTGGAGATCTTTCCTGTATATTGGTTATTTTCATAAAGCTGACGTGTTGTAGGTTAGAGAGTGTGCCTAGTTTAAGTGTGCTTTTACCACTATCCCTGCTTATCTGGATCACTATTGATTTTTCATATTTCGACATCCCTTCAAACATACATTGGTTTTGCTGATGGTGCTTGTCATAGTACACGGAACATTTTTTCCATAGCTTGGGATATTTATTCACCCACTGATGAGTTGGTATCTATGCATGGGGTAAGCCTCGGTTAAATGACGAACAATATTGCAGAGTATAGCGTAGTTATTGAGTTATTGTCTTAGTCCATTTCATTTGGAATTCGAAGTTTGATTGTCAGGTTAGATTCTGAACTCATTGTATTACAACTAAATAGAGTATACGTAATTAAAAACCCAGTGTTGTTAATATTGTTTTTGAAATTTCATCTATTGGAACGAGAATTTGATTATATCAAGTATCAACATATTCCGAGAAATTTAAACACATTAGCTGATGTAGTAGCTTCTAGTGTTATAAATAGACATTTGCAATAATTAGAGTAGTAGATCAAAATAACATTCGATGACATGTTAAGACAGATAATTGGAAATAGTAGCAATATCATACCATAAGAGTAGTGTTTTCAAAAATGTTACATTCTCCTCGATCATAGGTTCAAAATGCCTTATGATCGGAAAAAAGTGATAAAAAAAGCTATACAAGTCTACAATATCAATCATCCACTATCCGCGGTGATGATAACGATAAAAAACTACAGCCCATGCCACCTTGCTCAAAAATCTCCTTAACGGTCCTGGAACCCCAATAACATATCTCTATAAGTGGAGCGGAATGTCATCTATGGTAGTCTATGGAATATCTAAAGTCAACCACTCCAGATGGTTTTCCAGATCAGTAAGGACCTATGTTGTCTAATCTTGTGGTGGTGGTGGTGCTGCAGCTGGTTTCCTGTCAAATGGGCGGAGAGTGGCTGGTCGACGTGGACCCACATCTGCATCTGAATTTTTTGTTATCAGTTTTGGACGATTCAAAAAACAATATAAAAATTAGAATTTAGAACAAGTAAAAAATATTTTTACCTGACTCATCCCACTGTGTCCCCAGAGGAAGAGACATCTCTCGGTCGCCATGGAAATCTATCCCAGCATAAGCAAAATATTCTATCATGAAGACTTGATTTTCCAACCAATTGAAATATGCTGAGGTAAAATGAACAACCTCGCTGCCTTCATTGTGACAGGCCATCAATGCAACCCATCGAATCATTCAAATAATTTGTGGGGCCAGTAAAGGAATCCTCTTGAGAGAAAATGTAACCACGGTCGCTCCATATCTGAAGTTTTTTAACTTCGCGTTTTTTGCTCTAATGATTTGTCCATTGACATTGGCCAACACTGCCTCACACTAGTTGAGAATGGTACCTATAAAGCAGTCAACGACACTTTTCATTTGGGATCTTGTAGCGACATGCAGAGCTATGCTCCCACACAACCTGGTTACCGTAAATGCAACCACTTTAAGCTCAGGACGAATAATGGTTTTTACATTGATGTGTTTATCCCTAGGGTCTACTTCTTCATTGAAAAGTTCTTCCTGAAGGCTAGCGACAGACTGGCCATAGGCCCTAGCCCAAAACAAAGAGAGTGGCTCACCCCTCTTTGATAAACCAGTGAAGAATTATATATCTTCTGGCTCAATTTCGAGCCGGTGTCCTCCAATGATAAAGCATTTTTCTTCTGTGTCCCATTTGTTGACTAGCCAGGTAAGCAAATCCACTTGAGATCTCATACATTGAATGGCCCAAAATTTGTACAAACCACATTCTCTCAAAACGTGTAATGTAGGCGGATGAAACATGGCCACATCATCAACTCTTGATGCTCACGTCCTCTCCACTTAAGTGTTGTAAATATCCTGCAATGGAGAAATTGAAACATTAAAAACAATTTGAATAGGAAAATTTGGTTTAAATTAGGAGACTTGTTCATTTTATTTTTTCTTACAGTGCCTCTACAATTTATGCATAGAGACAGTGCGTGGATCCTCACGTGTATTTTGCATAAGGTGCGGGACTCCGACAATTTTCCCCTTGCAAAATTTTCGGGGTTCGCAGGTATCGTGTGTTTTACCTGTGGAGCCCTGTGAGCAAATTTTTGAACCTATTTTCCTCCTTAAAAATCAATTTAAGCCCTAAATTAAGAAATTGAACAGACCAAAATGAAGAGAAAGATGATGTGGATTACCTGGAACTGATGGTTTTCGATTCTGATGGGTGAATCTTCTGCAATCTTCTCTGGAACATTTTTTTACCAAAAGCTCTCAATTTTGACTTTGAAGTCAAATGGTAAAAATGATTTATAAAAACTCCTTTTTATAATATTTTTTGAATAAATGAAATGTAATTTTGTTTATTTTCCACTTTGAAAAGTCGTTTTCTGGATTATTTTTATTAATCATAAACATGTATGTTTAATTTTTGTAGTTTTTGTGCAGAATACAGGATTTTTCGGTAAAATGGCCATTTTGACAAAGGAGTCTACTTTTTATCACTTTCTCGAACTCGGTAAAAATTATGAAAAATCGAATGAGTGCATTTTCATCACTTTTTCTAACTCATTAAAACTTATAGAAAAAGTGAAACTACTGAGTACACTTTTATCACTTTTTTGGACTCTTAAAAATTACGAAAAATTGAAACCGTGGAGTTCTCTTTTAAGCCCTTTTCAGACTCGCTAAAGATTAAAATATTTCCAAGTACTTGACTATTCAAACTCATTAAAGGAAATGAACTATCTTCCCTTCAGTTTAAGTTTACCCCTTTTCCGGACTGAAATGGACTATTTACGAAAAATGTATACGTTGACTAATATTGGTCAGTAGAGTTCTCTCCTGTATTGTTTTATCCTTTTTCAGGCCTGAGAGAATAAATCTATGAAAAAGTACACCCATGAAAAAGTAGACTAATTAAAATTTAACAGTAAAGGACCTGTCGATTACAAACAAGAATGAAACACTCCTTCTTAGGGTTCGATTTTAAACTAAGTTGGACTAATCCAAAGGATGAGCTTATATAACAAGAAAATGTTATCCTCCTCAATCTTGTCAAAAATAAAGAGGTACTTTCCAGAAATGGTGCGGGAAGAAGAGAGAAAACAGATCCGTTTGTCAAACTTTGTTTTAAAAGCATTCTATCACTCTTAAACACGACACTTTGTCACACTTTGATCCGGATTTATGCAGGAACGCAACAGAATAAACATATAACCATAAATACAGAGATGCAGTGGAAATAACACTTCATTTCATTAATATCAAAGAACTGAAATTTTCTTACAGACATAATGGAAATAAAACTAGCTAGGGCGCTGGTAGCTATCTCTGAGAAGAGATGTGGCGGCTACAGGCCTCTGAACTGAGTTACAATGAGGCTCGGGGGCCTATTTATCATTTAGAAACAATGGGAAATCCTAAACAGCCAAAACCCTAACCCTAGGAGATGAAGCGCCAAAACTATGGGCCCCGTTTGGGTAAATTGGTGTTTCAACTTCCCAGGGGCGTAACTTTGGCATACGATCTCCGTTTGACACGTACCATACCTCGTTAGAAAGATCTATCTGAGGACTACAAATTTGGAATGAGAAACATCAATCCATGGACCCATGTTGCTCTCCGTTTTCCCAAAAAACGTCGTTTAGGGCCTCAAAACGGCTCCGGAAGTTTAGGACCCGAAAAACTGCTAAAAATAGTAAACTGTGCCGAAACTGAAAAACTGAAATGGACAATGGTGGAGCCCCAAGTGGAATAGGCAGGTGACCACCAATATCCACCTGGATCATTCCTCCCCCTTAGGAAGCAATGGTCCCCATTGCGTTAAGTTCCTCCATGAGATGAGGAAATTTCTGCTGAACTTGGTCCCTGGTGAACCACTTTCCTTGGTGCAGGAGTTGGCCAGCTTTGACAACCCGATATAGTTGGATCTTCTGCTGGCGAGTGTTCTTGATTTGCATGTCCATGATACAATCTGTGGTGGCCTATTCCATGTAGTCTGGATTTAATTCTGTTGGTGTGAGTTGTTTTGCAATGTTCGAGGTGTCTAGTAGAGGTGGGAAGTAAGGACGAAGGCGATCCACATTGAAGACTGGGTGCAGACCAAGGAATGGTGGAATACTGAGCTCGAAGGCATTGTTCCCTACATCCTTGGTGATGGTGTATGTCCCGTATCAGAGCAGGCGAAGCTTGCGGTGGGGTCCAGTGAGGCACTCCTTCTGCAAATGTAGCCATACTTTGTTGCCCACCTGGAAGTTGTGTGGCACCCGGTGTTGATCATGGCGTTGCTTGTACTTGGCATTGGCTCTGTCCAATATATCATGAACCTGTTGGTGGATGTGTTGAATGTGCTCGATGAAGCTACTTGCTTTGTCAACTTCAGACTGGACATCTGCTGAATTGGCCTGAGCAGCTGCAAATGGCATGGCTACGTCAATGGGACATAGTGGATGGAATCCCAAGCCCACCTGAAAGGGGCTATGGCCGATTGAACTGTAGAGAGCCCGATTATAACTATGTTGTACATAGGGAAGGCTCTCGTCCCATGTGCGTGGATGCTTTGAATTGTACATGCGCAGAATGTGTACAATCATTATGTTGACGACCTCTGTCTGGCCATCTGTTTGGGGATGGAAAGTTGTGGACTTGGTGAGCTTGGTATCCAACATCGATCAGAGGCTAGACCAAAATGTGCTGAGGAACCTGCTATCCCGATTTGATATGATAGACTGTGGGATCCCAAAGTGGACCCACACTCGTTCAAAGAAGAGTTTAGCAGTGGCTTCTGCTGTGATATTCTTCTTGCAGGCCGCCATAATGGCCATCTTCGAGAATCTGTCAACAACCACAAAAACACAGTCATTTCCCTGCTTAGTAGAAGGCAGGCCCGACATGTAATCCATGGAGATGGATTCCCAAGGTTGACTAGGGGTAGGTTGTTGTGTAACCAGCTCCAAAAAGAGAAGAAAAGAGATATAAACGCCTTAGAAATGAGCCACTTCGAGGGGGAAACCTCCAATACATTACATAAATGAACAATTCTTGGATGATACAATTTACAAAACCTCCTTTCTATATATAGGAGTCCATGGGGCCATAATGTAATCCTAGTGGGCCACAATGTAGTCCTAGCCGACCTAACAATAATAATTTAAGGGCACAATAATAACAAAATGGGGGTTACAAGGGTACAATAATAACAATAAGGGGGTTACACTAACAACAATAAGGGACTATACTAGTAATATAGGGACCTAACATGCCCCTCTCCTTCAAAAAAGTGTTGTCCTCAACACTCGAGTAGCTCTGGGTGCTTCTGTATAAAATTCTCATCCTCCCATGTAGAATCTTCAGTGGGTAAGTTCTTCCACTTGATGAGATACTCTGAAATTGATCGATTCCGTAGCTGTCGAGTTCTTTTTTCCATGACCGCTTCAGGTTCCAATATGATTTTTCCTTCCTCATCAAGTTCTGGCAATATTGTTTGAACTGGAAGATTTTCACCTATAACCTTCTTTAAGCATGAAACATGGAAATCTGGATGTACTCGCGAAGAAGCAGGAAGCTCCAATTTGTATGCCATAGTACCAATCTTTTGCAACACCTTGTAAGGACCATAGTACTTTGGCGATAATTTATTATCCTTTTTTGCTTGCTTGAGGGACATTTGTTTGTATGGTTGTAGCCGTAAAAATACCCAATCTCCTACATCAAAACTTCTCTCGCTACGATGTTGATATGCCTGTTGTTTCATTCGATTTTGTGCCAAATTCAGGTTATCCTTTAAGAGTTGGAGAACTTCTTGCCGATGCTCGATGTGATCTTCCACTGCTTGAACCTTCGAATTTTCCCTTAAAGATGATGTGATGGATGGTGGATGATATCCATAAAGTGCCATAAATGGGGTCATTTTTGCTGCAGCATGGAAGGAAGTGTTATACCACCATTCAGCAAGAGGTAACCACTTGACCCATTGTGTTTGTTTATCAGATACAAAACAACGAAGATATCCTTCCAAACATTTATTTACTATCTCAGTTTGACCATCGTATTGAGGATGATAAGATGAGCTATGAGCTAATTGAGTACCCAAACAAGAAAATAACTCCGTCCAAAAATTTCCAGTAAAAATGGGATCTCTGTCGCTCACAATAACCTTTGGGTTTCCATGTAGCTTTTGAATTGTGTCCATAAATGTAGTAGCAACTGTACTTGCTTTAAATGGATGAGATAATGCACAAAAGTGTGCATACTTGGTAAGTCTATCAACTACCACCATGATGACACTCTTTCCATCGGACTTAGGTAAACCTGTGATAAAATCCATTGAATCTCCTCCCAACGTTGACCTGGAATGGATAAAGGTTGTAGAAGTCCTGGGGTCTTAATTGTTTCCACTTTATTCTGTTGGCAAACCAAACATTTCGCCACAAACTTTCGAATATCAGATTTAAGGCCATCCCAAAAAAATTCTTTCTTCACCCTGTGGTAAGTTTTTAAAAATCCTGAGTGTCCTCCTAAAGGAGAAGTGTGCAATTCCAGAAGAATCTTTTGTTTTAGTTGGAATTCTTACAAAGATATAAGCGATCTTTGTACCATAAGGAGTCATTTTTCCAACTAAATGTATCAGATGTACTAGGATCTTGCTGCAACTTTTGAATGAGTGTCCATACATCTTTGTCCTTCTTCCATTCATCTCTTGCTTCGGTTATCCAATCTGGTTGGATAACAGAAATGGCACAAAGCAATGCTTCCACCTCTTCATTCTTTCTTGAGAGTGCATCTGCAACAACATTAAGCTTTCCTTTTTTGTAGATTATTTCAAAGTCATAACCCAACATCTTTGTGACCCATTTTTGCTGCTCTTCTGAAGATAGTCTTTGTTCCAAAAAGTGTTTAAGACTATCATGATCAGTTTTATGGCTTTAATTTTGTGAGGGTCTACCTTAACACCCTCTTGAGATACAATATGACCTAGATATTCCACCTCTTGTACTCCAAAGAAACATTTGGATGTTTTTGCATATAATTGTTTCTCCTCTAATAGTTTGAGCACCTTGTCAACATGTTGAACATGATCCCTCCATGACCTACTGTAGATTAGTATATCATCAAAAAATACTAGCACAAGTTTTCTAGGGAAGGGTTTGAAAATGGAATTCATGAACCCTTGAAATGTAGAAGGTGCATTGGTAAGGCCAAAAGGCATGACCAAAAATTCATAATGACTCTCATGAGTTCGAAATGCTGTTTTCGGAATATCTTCAATCTTCATTCTAATTTGATGATATCCTGAACGAAAATCCGACTTGGTAAAATAAATTCCTCCATGTAATTCATCCAATAATTCATCAATCACAGGAATGGGAAATTTAGCTTTAATAGTGAACTTATTTAGCTCCCTATAATCCGGACACATGCGCCATGATCCATCTTTCTTGCGCACCAATACTACTGGAGCAGAGAAAGAACTTTGAGTAGGTTGAATTATACCAGCCTCTAACGTTTTTGCAATCATACATTCAATTTCGCTCTTTTGGACATAAGGATATCTGTAAAGCCTGATGTTTGGAGGAACTCTTCCTGGAATCAAATGAATAGCATTATCATGATCACGAATAGGTGGGAGTCCTTTGGGAGTATCAAACACCTTGGAATGATTGTCCAAGACTTTTTGGAGATCTGGAGAAATAGATTATTTTGATTTTGGAACTTCTAGTGAGCATAATTTTGAAATTACTCCCTGTTGTTCTTTCTTCAGAAGCTTTGTCATGACATTAGAGCTTATTATCTTTCTTGGCTTCCCTGCGATACCTCGTAATTCGATTTCCTTTCCTTCGAAATATTTTTTCAAGAAAAGTTCTTGAAAATTAAAAGCTACCTTTCCCAAAGATTGTAACCATTGTACTTCTAGTACAACATCAACACCTCCCATTGGGATGGAAAGCATTGGAATATTCAATACATATTCCCCCATGGCTAGCTTGATATTATGGCATTTTCCAGAGCAATTTATAGTTCCTCCATTTGCAACCATCACTTGACATTCTGGTGCTGGGTATAGGAAACAATTCAATTCCTTGGCTACCTTACAATGAATAAAATTATGGGTACTATTCGAATCAATCAACACTATTACCTTTTTCTTCTTGATATGTCCTTCTATCTTGAGACTTTGAGAAGTGGTAATTCATGCCAATGCATTACATGATATGGTCGGACTCATTTCTTCTTCTTCTAGGGTTTCTTCCTGGTGTATATCCTCCACTTTTGAAGTTTCTTCTTCATTTTCTTCCTCCTCTTCACAATCTATGTAAAATAATTTCTTCTCAGCACACTTATGACCTTTAGTGTATTTTCTATCACAATTGTAGCAAAGCCCTTTTGCTCTTTTTTCTTCCAATTGTTGCGGTGTCAATCTTGTAGGTTGTGGAAGTCTAGGAGTAGCAACACTTCCATCTTTATAGAGGTGAGTGGTAGGCTTCCTTGTCGCCATAATTTTACATTCAATTTTTCTTGCCAACCTGAATGCCTTTTCCAATGAATCAGGTTCCCAAACGCGAACTTCATGTTGGATATTATCCTTTAAAGTCCCTATGAAAACATCAATCCTATGTTCCTCTGGAATATCAGCTACCCTTATATTCAATTTTTGGAAGTCCTCAATGTGCTCCGCCACTAAACCCCTTTGTTTGAGATTTATCAATTGGCTAAAGAAGGTGTTTCTCTTTGTATCCTCATAATGTGTTATCATTTCCTCCGTAAAAATTGACCAAGTGACAATTTTTTTACGGGAGCAAAGCCATCGATACCATACAAATGTATTATGTTCTAAATGTAGAGTTGCAATGCGTACCTTTTGTGTGTTTTGCACATTATTGAGATCAAAATATTGCTCCATTTGTAGTATCCATGTTATGGGATCCTTGACATCAAACTTGCTCATATCTATATTTGGAATATGATGGTTCTTCAATCCAACATTAAATTTTATGAAATCACGATTAACATTTATTTTGTTCTCATCATGAGTTTCCTCTACTATCTTTTCACCATTAGGAATCATTTTTGTTGGGTGTGGAGCCTGATTCAGAGATCCTTGTTTTAGCTGGATGTATACCCCAGGAAAAATGTACACCCTTGCAGCGGGGCGGTTGATCCCCCAGCTGGGGGGTCCGGGGGCCAGCGGTCCCTCGGCGGGGGTTTCGGGGGCAGCGCCCCCGAAGCTAAAAATAGATGTAAAATTTCCTTGTAAAAGTATATTAATTTCTAGTCAATTTGGGCTGTTCATTAGACGAATGTTCTGACGATAAAAGTTATGTTTAGTTTAGTGTTTTTTTCCCTAGAAGGCAACCCCTCTCTTTGTATGAGGGTATTGTATTGCGGCTGTGAATTACATGTGTATTCTCTGAGCGAGAAATAGATAGGGGAGACTGTGAGAGAGAACGGAGGATATTACAGTGGATCTGCTGTAGGTTTTATCTTTTCATTTTGCTGGATAATAGAAAGGAAGGACTGGCTGTTCAGGGTGGATGTAGCCCAAACTAGGTGAACCATGTATATTTGTGTCTCTCTGGTTTTATGTGTTTTGTGTGCTTGTATTTTCCGCATATTTTATGTGTTGCATTGCTCCATAATATATAATTTTCTAACAACTAGTATCAGAGCCGAAGGTATATTTGGCTGATAAACTCGCAGGAAAGAAGGGTTCCTGGTTCGAGTGGGAGTAATGGCGGAAGATGGTAAGTTTAGGGTTGAGAAATTTAACGGCCAAAAATTCCCGCTGTGGAAGATGCAGATGGAAGATTATATATATCAGAAAGATCTGTACCTACCATTGAGCGGAAAAACAAAGAAGCCGACGGCCATGACAGACGCGGAATGGAACATTCTCGATAGAAAGGCACTCGGAACAATACAGTTGTGCCTTGCAGCATCAATCACCTTCAATATTTCAAAGGAAACAACAACAGAGGGTTTGATGCAGACGTTGGTGAAACTACATGAAAAACCCTCGGCCTCAAACAAGGTATTTCTTATGAAACGAGTATTTAATATGAAGATGTTGGAAGGTGGATCTATTGCAGACCATTTAAATGATTTTAATACAGTTACCAGTCAGTTATGTTCTGTAGGGGTACACTTTGATGATGAAGTTAGAGCTCTGTTATTCTTGTGCTCATTTTTAGAGAGTTGGAATGGTTTAGTAATGGCCATTAGTAACTTTGTCTCTAGATCTTGTACTTTAAAGTTTGATGATGTTTTCGGTGCTATCCTTAGTGAGGAAATGCGACAGAGAAGCTCCGGTGAGAAATCGGGTAGTGCTTTTAGTGTAGAGTCTAGGGGAAGGAGAATGGAAAGAGGAAAGAGCTTAGGATATCGCAGTAAATCAAGAAAAGGCAGTTCCAAGTCCAGATCGGGGATACATAGTCTTAGCTTAGCTTGCTTATCCTTCTTAGTAATTTATTATCCTTCTTAGCTTGCTTGAGGGACATTTGTTTATATGGTTGTAGCTGCAAAAATACACAGTCTTCCACATCAAAACTTCTCTCACTGCGATGTTGATCTGCCTGTTGTTTCATTCGATTTTGTGCCAAATTTAGGTTATCCTTTAAGAGTTGGAGAACTTCTTGTTGATGCTCGATGTGATCCTCCACTGCTTGAACCCTAGATTTTTCCCTTAAATAAGATGTGATGGATGGTGGATGATATCCATAAAGTGCCATAAATGAGGTCATTTTTGCTGTAGTATGGAAGGAAGTGTTATACCACCATTTAGCGAGAGGTAACCACTTGACCCATTGTGCTTGTTTATCAGATACAAAACAACGAAGATATCCTTCCAAACATTTATTCACTATCTCTGTTTGACTATCGGATTGAGGATGATAAGATGAGCTAGTTGAGTACCCAAAAAAGAAAATGATTCCGTCCAAAAATTTCCTGTAAAAATGAGATCACTTTCACTTACAATAATCTTCGGGTTTCCATGTAGCTTTTGAATTGTTTCCATAAATGCAGTAGCAACTGTACTCACTTTAAAAAGATGAGATAATTCACAAAAGTGTGCATACTTGGTAATTCTATCAACTACCACCATGATGACACTCCTTCCTTCGAACTTAGGTAAACCTGTGATAAAATCTATTGAAATATCCTCCCAACGTTGACTTGGAATGTATAAAGGTTGTAGAAGACTCAGGGTCTTAATTGTCTCAACTTTATTTCGCTGGCAAACCAAACATTCCGCCACAAAATTTTGAATATCAGATTTAAGGCCATCCGAAAAAAATTATTTCTTCACCCTATGGTAAGTTTTTAAAAATCCTGAGTGTCCTCTTAAAGGAGAAGTGTACAATTCCAAAAGAATCTTTTGTTTTAGTTGGGAATTCTTGCAAATATATAAGCGATCTTTGTATCGTAACGAATCATTTTTCCAACTAAATGTATCAGATGCACTAGGATCTTGCTGCAACTTTTGAATGAGAGTCCACACTTCTTCATCCTTCTTCCCTTCATCCCTTGCTTCGGTTATCCGATCTGGTTGGATAATTGAAATGACACAAAGGAATGCTTCCACATCTTCATTCTTTCTTGAGAGTGCATCTGCAACAACATTTAGCTTCCCTTTTTTGTATATGATTTCAAAGTCATAACACAACACCTTTGTGACCCATTTTTGCTGCTCTTCTGAATACAGTCTTTGTTCTAAAAAGTGTTTAAGACTATCATAATTAGTTTTTACCTTGAAGCGTCTTCCCATTAGGTAAGGTCTCCATTTCTTTAGTGCATGCAGTATTGCCAACATTTCCTTCTCATAAATAGCCTTTTGTAAATACTTTCCTTTGATTGAACGACTTTCAAAAGAAATGGGTCTTCCTTCTTGCATTAAAACAACACCAATTCCATTTCGTGAGGCATCACATTCCACAATAAAGGTTATTGTGAAGTCTGGCG